>JAHZNF010002135.1:0-25453 GCA_027744215.1 Troglopedetes dispersus
TTGACTCTCCTGAGACATTTAATAAAATACAAAAAAATGCCAGTCATTGGCCTTGTAATTTTTCCTATGTCCACTACCTGTCCGTCCAATTTTATGGGGTTCCTTGCTTAAATTATTTATTTATGTACTATTTCATTTGCAAGCTGTTAACTAGTCCATGTCAGAATTTTTTCCAGGTAATACCCAAAGTGAGAAGAGGTGGATGAACCAATCAACTGAATAAATTAGAGAAAGGATGGTGTCATTACTTGTACAAGTTGTGCTCATGTATTGATTAGGCTGGTTCGCGTTGTTGACATTGAGTGACTGTCGGAGTCGTGCCTACTCGGGCGAGTCACTCTTTTTGCTCTCGAGTGAGCTGAAAATTATTGTCAACTTTCCCCTTGCCCTTCAGCGTACCTTGTTCATACCAAGCTACTCCATCTTAACAGCTCACTGAGCGGTTTAAGACAGTTCTTAAACTTGCCCAAATGACTTTCCTTTCTCTCTCCCACACCAAGTCAATTATTGATGACTTTCATTTCATTTTCTGCTCTTTACGGTGGAGCAGCAGAAAAGCAATCAAAATCACAACGCAAAATCTTATTAGGAACCAGTTCCTAATAAAATGGAATAGGATTGCAGGGGGATGCTTAGACGAAGGGGACGGGAATTGTAGAGGAAGTTATGAAAGGACACTTTCCCCACTTCCGCTCTTTTTAGTGGTTCCAGGATAACGCCATGCAACCCCACGCACGCAGCTCTTACCACATTCACATCATAAAAGCGTTGCCGAAAGCTGTCATGTAGAAGCTTTTGTGGTTTCATCTTCATATTTACTTTCATATTTGCACTTGGAGACATATCAAAGGCAGATCATTATTTCATCTTCACATAAAAATGACAGGTTTGCCATGAAAAAGATCAAAAGGATGTTGGGGGGAATTTTGTGACCAAACCTTTCCAGAGTGAATCTTTTATCTGATTTTACTTTTCACTTCCACCATTCACTTCATCAGTACGTTTTGGTTGTCAAACACTTGCGCAAAAAAAACTAAAATAGTTAACAAAGTGCACCGCAATATCTGACAAACATAAAAAATTCATTCTGCTGCACCAGACTATTATATAGTGCGTATCTCTAGAGCACGTGGATACTTACTTGAGCAACGATAAAATGAAATTTACATGACGTGCGTTTACTACTACCGGAGGAGTATAGTGTACACACAAATTCAATCTACGCATTTATAAATCCTGCTAAAAAACCAGTCTGACGTTGTTTGCACTGGCTAAAAGAGTCTTTCTATTTATTTTTGTCGTTTTATATGCTCTCCTCCACTAAATGTGATTTTGTAGGTTTCGACAACAGTACTGCAGCTGTTCGGGTCGTAAAAAAGATGAGAAATTAGTTGAAGGAGACTCACTTAATTGAGATGAAAAAGAATGTTAAAAAAGGAAACTATGCGAGCGTGCATGTCAATGCATAAGGGAATCGAGAAGCAAACAAGAGCGCAATCATTTCCTTGAAAGAGTATAAAAATTGCACACGCTGCTGCTGCTGCTGCTCAGACTCAATCATCCAAACAACCAAATCATCTCGAACAGACCAAGTAGATCAAACAAGAAACTTGTGACGGAAGAAGAAAGGCGCATATTGGGGGAAGCCGAAAGCGAGAAGAGGAGAGGTACGGAAAGTGTCAACACATTCGGCGGATCTGAGGTTATAAAAACAGGAACAAGGAAAGCAACTAGTCATTTGGATTTAATCAAATGAACCCCGAACCAAACCGGGAAAAACAAAGGCGTATGCTTTTTCAATTTTGCTGATGATGATGAATAAATGAAAAAAGAAATGAGTTTTGTTAATGAAGAGAAAATAGAGTTCAAATCCACACCAAACCGGGATATTTTGTAGGAAGACTAAAAATAGCTTTGGTGGAACGGAAAAAGGGACACAAGAATTAAAAGTGCTGTGCACACAAACAATTTTATACCGAAACCAGACAGAGCCCCAGCATCACGATTTTCTTCTGAACAGCTCTTTGAACTTTTCAAGGGGAAGGCCTTGTTTGAGAGTGCTTAAAATGCAAATAAAATACAAAAGGGAAAATAAACTTTCAAAGTGCTAATTTGTGATTATAATTATCCCGTCCACTTGTCAAAACTTGTAGTCATCATGCATCCAATCTCCATTGCATTCTGAGAACAGCATTCCCTTGTTGATTACTTGATTTATGCACTTGACTCAATACTGCAACAGACTGCATTGATGTGTATCTTTTTGTGTGGTCTGTGACAACTCGCTGGCTCAAAAGTCACGTGACTTCTTTTCTTTTTATTAGTCCAGAAGCTGTGGCAGTAAAAAGTATTATGATGCTGGTTCAATGCATGATTTTGGGTGTGGGAAACAAAACTTGAACAGCCTGACCAACCCAGCGAGAATGCAACAAAATTGTTGGAGTGAGCAAACAACTTTCTCGTTTGCTTCTTTGTTATAAATGACAAGAGGTCTCTTAAAACAATTACAACTTCAGTAGAAGTCGTCAAACGAAAGGGATTTGGATACATATGTAGATATTTTTCACTCCGATAGGATGCACGGACAAATTTGCATATCAGAAACTCAAACTATAACAGAATCATGTAGTCAAAAGTTGAAAAGATTTCGTCGATTTTACAACTGAATTGTTGGAGTGAGCAAACAACTTTCTCGTTTGCTTCTTTGTTATAAAAGTGTCAAGAGGTCTCTTAAAACAATTACAACTTCAGTAGAAGTCGTCAAACGAAAGGGTTTGGATGTGGATACATAATTTGTATGTATTTTTCACTCCGACAGGATGCACGGACAAATTTGCATATCAGAAACTCAAACTATAACAGAATCATGTAGTCAAAAGTTGAAAAGATTTCGTCGATTTTACAACTACAGAGTTGACAATAACCACCAGATTACCAAGTTTATTTTGGAAATTCTCCCAGAGAAAATCGTGGTGGGAAAAGGATCTCGAGAATCTGTCAAGAAGTTTCTGAAAATATTTGCTAGAGTGGCAATGATTATCTTTTTGTTTTTATAAACTTAATTACTTTTTTTACTTCGATGAAACGTGCTTCTCAAATTCTAAATAAAGAATTTTTGTTGGTTTACAAGTTTAATTTAAATAGCTCTGGAGTATAGAGGAAGGAGTGGTAAAGAATGCTTTAACCGCTACACAATAAGTACACAATGCTAATTCAGATTCCAGAAAACCACGACGTTTCCCTTTGCCACAATATTTCTTCAAGTTTGGTTATATGAAAAGCTCCTCTCCATTGGAATTTCTTGAAGTACGAAAAGATAACAACATGTCGAGTACAACATAGAACAAATGAGAGTGCTAATAGGGACATATTAAACAAAAGCTACAATAAATAAATTCGCTTGGTAAACAGAAAGCATTCATTTTACACCATTCCTCTCGTCTTGTATATTTCTAGATACTTGCTTGCTTGATATGCAACCATATTGTCTTCCAGAAAAAAAAAACTTTTTTTAGTGTACTCTGGTTGGTGTACGCAACATTACGCATTTTTGTCATTGTTTTATTATTATTTCCTTTTTACCAGAAAAGTAGGATGAAGTCAGCAAGACGCTGTTTCGAAATTCTTTCCAGTTGGGGGTGGTGGTTTTTTGTTATGCATACTCTCTTTGCATTTTTGTCAACTTTTGTTAGCATTGTCTGCTCTGCTGCAGCCAGGTTGCTTTTGTAAAAAATTTAATGCAGGCGAATTAAGTGTTACGACAATTTTCCAGGGAATGGTGTATATTTTGCTTGTAGTGCAACCATATCACTGTACTCTCCACTCTCACGCTTATTTTCATGAATCAGTACGCACAATATGTATGTAAATACTTAAATATACGTGTGTATTTGAAATGTTTCATTTTCGAGTATGAACCTATGCAGAACAATTTATTGCATCTTTGGTAGTTAAATATAGCCATCATTAAACCCACTACTGCGTGCATTCGTTCAATTTTTTAAACGTGAACTGAAAATCATACAGATGCGCATTCAGATACGAAAATAGGGTTTTGGTGCCTTTTCAAATTGTGAAAACAGAAATGACTAGAGCCACGACGATGTGACATGAGATATGAGAAGTTTTATTATGCGGATATATGCATGCTTGCATCTCCAAATTTTTATTCTTTTTGAGCCAGGCCTTTTACACTTCAACTTTTTTTTCTGAGAATCATTATATTCAGATGAGGGGAAATGGTTAGAGAATTTTTAGAACTATTTTTTAAGGGAAATGTACGATAAAAGGGCAAATGACTGGGACGGATGTGCGTGTGTATCTTCGCAACACGTCTTTTTCTGCTTGCGTGGCTATGAACAGAATATATTAGCAGAAACGGAGCAAACAATGATCCCATTATATATTTCGAGGGAAAAAATTTAACCCTTCAAAAATAATGTGGTAAGTGAGCAAACACGCCCACCCAGAAGAAAGAGGGAGTGACTGGCCAAGACTGCTTTTGACTGAGAAACGAACTATATGGTAAGGAAAATACAAACTGGCACTTTTCTAATGTCATCATCAAACCTTCATTCTGAATAATTTTCTAGCATGCTTTCGATACGTAGAATTCCATCGTAAAGTTTTGGAAGCGCTTATTATCTCTCTTTGTCTTACTTTTAAAAGCAAGTTTAAAAAAACAAACACATTTAAAAAGATATCATTTTCGAAAATTAGCTTCCAAGAAACATTCAAACAACATTTTGAGAATAAAACGGCATGTCATGCATTATACCATGAAGTTTATTGTGTGAATCCAGCGAAGCAACGTCACTATTTTTAGGGTCGATTTCTTCAATTCACACTTCGAGAATCAACTGCATCAAGCTATACCTTCATCATTATTCTAACGAAGATCTGTTGAAAGGAATTCAATTTCACGTTGCAAGCGTGAAACTCAAAGACCATGACACAGTGACTGCAAGATGCTTCATCACTTTTCTTCTCCTCATTCTCAGAATGGTTTACGTTCGGTTGTTATACAGCTAACTTGTCAATGACATAATCCAAGCTACAGTTATAATCATTTTAAGGTCGATAATCTTTTGTTGAAAATGTGATAAGAGTTATGCTTGTAGTTCAAGCACAACATGTTACTTCGCATGAAGCATGATGCAACATTTCATTACGAACATACACTTGACATAAAAATTGTTTTCCACTGAATTATTTTATTTTCTAAAACGATTCCCAAAAAAACCAGACGATGAATCCACTAAAAACCATAAAATGGCAGATTTGGGTAGGAGACAATGCTAATGTCCACATTAAAATATGGCATCCTGCATGGAATAGTTGTATTGCCAGAGAGTGAGTTATACGAACTAATAAATATTCACCCTTTCTCGCCCCACAAAAAAAAA
Organism: Troglopedetes dispersus; assembly: GCA_027744215.1. NCBI lineage: Eukaryota > Metazoa > Arthropoda > Collembola > Entomobryomorpha > Paronellidae > Troglopedetes > Troglopedetes dispersus. The sequence continues at coordinate 5,406 of JAHZNF010002135.1, forward strand.
CATTTTATTTCAATGATGCCACTTGTGATGTCGATCCCAGTATATTTTATATTCCTTTCTTTTCCATTGTTTGTAAATCTGTGGTTTTAGTATTTTGCAAACTGGAAAAGCGCTCAAACAAAGGTTAAAAAACTTGCCCTTAAAAAACTTTTTTTTTCACGGATGACCTCCTGTCCTGTGCCAACGCAACTCTTTCGTACGCTCCCTCACATTTATATTGCACCTTCTAATATTGTACAAGTCTTTTGTAACATTTTACTCCATTTTGTCACAAAAATATATGTTGTCATTTGAATTAGTGCACAGAGCGCACAGCATGTCGTCCTTTTTACGACTTGTTTCTTTGTTCATTCACAAAACCAGAATAATATGATGCTGCTTCAATAATCTTTCTCGAGTACAAAGATGTGGCAAATATTGAACCAACTCTGGTTTCATTCAGCAACATTTTTTTTTATTTGTCCAGGAAGAATCACATTGCACAGAGCAGCCTGTTGTTATGTAATACGCGATAATGCAATGTTTCTCTGTTTCCACTCTATTCTTGTTAACATTCATGTTTGCTTATTTTGAGGAGAGAAGGCAGAAACGAGATATGAGATTGTGTGAGACGATGTTCACTGTCTTGTTTGTGTTTCATTAGGTTGATGTGATGACCAGTTTATTACACTCTTTCTCTACTCAACATTCCTTCAGCAAAAAAGTCTGAGTCTGCCTTCGTTTACTTTGTGTCTTCTTCGGACCTCAGAGTAGAGTAAACAAACGGAGAACGCAAAGGATCTCGAACAGAAAAAGTCGTGACCAATAAATAAGTAACTGGGCAATGCGTGGGGATGAGAAGTATATGTTTTAAAGGCATTTAGTTTCAGTGTTGATGTAAAGCCTTTTGCTTTATGCCCATTATATACTCATACAATGTTACATTATTTTTATGCTTGATTTGTTTTTATTTACTTGTAACGAAGCATGTCATAAGGTTCGCACATGTAGAAAAGTGAGGCGAATCGCTGTGTAGCCTGAGTAAACCTGACCCGGCCGTAAAAAAAGAGAGTAAAAGACATCCTAAAGTGGCGGCTATTAAATTGCAGATGATTTACTGTTCCATTGTGATAGCTGGTGCTATTTTTTCCTTCCATTGTTGTGAGTTTCATAAACACTCCAATTTCTAACCTTTTTTAGTATCTTTATGTCAGCCTTCCGTAGTGAGGAAAGGTGACAAGGATAATAGCGAAGCTTGCAACTTGTCTGTCTCGTCTCAGAACTCAACGCGCGAAATAGCAAAAAAATGTTAATGATAATCATGGCGATGATGATGATTGTTTTTGTTTCTGAAATGTATTGTTGTAAATACAAGTTTGAAGTAGGAAAGCACATTGAAGCAAAAGAGAAAAGTTGTAAAACGTACAGTCAATTTGACATTTACAAGGGAAAATAAAAAAATAGAGGGTTCATAAAAATAAAAGTTAGTCGCCTGCTTTCATTCCACACTTTATACTAGACTAAACTTCTTCGCAGAGACAAAAAGTGCACTTCGTCTCAAACTGGACTTTTTTTCGAGAGAAACCATGTGCCTGACGAAAAAAAAGAGAGCAAGATAGCGATCCTCGCTTTTGGTTGGGCGGGTAAAAAAGAGATAATAATGTTTTACATTACTCTTACTACCTACTTGACTCTTGTATAAAAGAATATAAAGGAAAGGAATTAAAGTGCACTCCATTCTTTCACAAAAGTGATTGGATGCTTATACACTTGACGCATTAATGGGAGATTCAGCTCTACTTAGCTGCGTTATATGTAATCTTATTATTGCCAGCAATAAAAAAAGCTGCACATTTTATTGGTCATCATTATGATCGCTTCTACAATTCTCAACATCATCAACAAATTATATGTACATAAGTTTATACAATGGTTTATACGAATAATAATACGATACGGCATACCATCATGCTCACTAGTTCGGACTAATCATCCTTTGAGTGTGTGCCATGTGCCACATATTATTACCAGGCTTTCGCTTTTTTTCCACGTTATTTACGATGAAAGTAGTAGTTGTAAAAAAGCATGGTTGTCAAAAGTGCGTAAAGAAAAAAAATCTACATCGGAAAGGCACATACCTAAAGTTAACCATGTGTGCGTATCCTCTGAGAGGAGACCACACAAGAGTCGATTAAATTGCCTATCATAAATTATAAAACAAGGTGGATTGAATTTTTTGTGAAAAGGTTCAAGGAACCCGGTAATTATAAATATCTTTAGGAAAAGTATAAAGAAGCAAGTTCACATTATCATTTTAAGTGCGTATAAAATTATATACCTTCTTAGTAGTAGTGTTAGAAAACTCGGGTTTTCCCTGAAGCACTAATTTCCTCTTGTTAAAACAGGACAGAGAAGAATCTAATATTCCTCCTCTTTGCTTCTTCGCCGCGTTGTGTTTATTGTATGTAAAGTCACTTATTATATGTTTTCTTCCTATAAAAAAATGTCTATGGAATACCATGATGGCAAAAAGCTTGTTGGTTTCCTAATGATATTTTTAATATTTCATTTTTGACAATCAGTTTTTTTTCAGGTTCCAGCCTTTTCCAGAATTCTGGCTTGCATGTCTTTTAAACCTAAAATAAAACCTGCATCCATGTGCTCGCCTGCCTGCCTGCACGCTTTCGCCCTGTCACTTTTTTTTCTCCGTGTGGTAAACCATATTACACGGAGTTGAGTGGAGTTTTTATGGCTGCTTATTCCGTATTCCCCACTGCCGTGCTGTTTCGGCTTCTTTTTTGACTAATGGAATTTCCTCCCTAATAACTATACATCGTTTTTCTAAATGAATCGGGGAGCCAGCAGTAAGTATATAACGGGCAAGAAGAGGAAAAGTTTTCACATGACTTTGGCCATACGTAATAACAATAATACAATTTTTTTTCCATCTCGTTCCCACTACTGTACCTACCTACCCACAGCTGAAAGCCAATGGGCTCTTAATAGTAGTCAAAAGCTGACAGTTATTTTTCCAGCAAAATGACCATTATGTTTTCTTCTTCCACGGAAAAAAACAGGCATTTTGGGGTTTCGACTTGCAGCAAATATGATTATACGTTCCTGCTGCGGTGCACCACCAAAAAATACTCCCAGTAATATATTCAAAGAGTGACGAAGCAAACCTTATCTTGTAGTTTTATGGAGCCATATTATTACGTTCTAGCAGCAACGGGTTGTGTGGAGTATGCAAAGGCACAATAAAGACACCGAAACAATAACAAACACGAGAGAAGGAAAGGAGGAAACGAGGACTAAATAGAATCAAGATAGCTCATTCGAATGCAACTGCAAGTGCACCAGGCCTGACCAATTCACTGCAACAAATAAATCAAACTGTCTCAGTGTCCAAAATACTCCCAGCCATGCTCTCACATAATATTATTCTCTTTTCTTTCACTTTACTTCCCCTTTTCAAAACTTTCTGCTTCACTTTTCAAAGAATTTGAAAATCTATTTTCATCCAGGAAAAATAACAACCACAACTGTTCCACACTGCCATCATTCTTGCACACACACAGGAAAATCTCAGCTTTTGTACAGAATTATTAGTATCCGCTTTCCGTACTCATTCTAGAATGGAGGCGGAAGCAAATTTGAAACCATTGAACACTAAATTTCAAAACAAGTAATAACAAGTAAACGTATTCATGTCATCATGACTGCATCTGCAAGTAACGTGCATTTCGTCTCTCTAAAAACCGCACCGCGGTATAAATTCAGCTCTCACATTGTATCCATTCATTCAGAGCAACTATGAGCTCTCTGTCTCAACCTAGTGAAGTGAAGGAAAATCTCAGCTTTTGTACAGAATTATTAGTATCCGCTTTCCGTACTCATTTTAGAATGGAGGCGGAAGCAAATTTGAAACCATTGAACACTAAATTTCAAAACAAGTAATAACAAGTTTAAACGTATTCATGTCATCATGACTGCATCTGCAAGTAACGTGCATATCGTCTCTCTAAAAACCGCACCGCGGTATAAATTCAGCTCTCACATTGTATCCATTCATTCAGAGCAACTATGAGCTCTCTGTCTCAACCTAGTGAAGTGATAATGTTATGGAATGTCATGGATGGGCACCATGCCCAGAAAAAAATCCGAAACTTTTGAGCAGGAAGAAGAAAGACGATTTTCCAAACCTGCCGTTGCACTCAACTGATACGACGGAATTTCCTATTCAATGTTCCTTGTCCTTCTCCGCTCCATAATAATGTCAAGCCACTCCTGCGAGGGATGCATCCATGCAACGAACCAGTTCAAGTTCAGTCGGATCAAAGGAGAGACTGTATCGTTGAAATTGCATCCATTGTGCAGTTGCACCACCACCGCAGCAGCGTGCCATTCACTTTTACTTTTTTTCAATGGCAAAAATTTCTACTGACACGAGACAATGAAAAAAAACGAAGAGAGAGAGAGAGAAAGAGAGACAGAGTACGAAACTGCTTTTATTGTATGACGGAAGGAACAAGAGCTCGTGGATCTTGTGTGCTTCCATTATGTTAGAGTCAAAACAATGAAAAAAACGAAGAGAGAGAGAAAGAGAGACAGAGTACGAAACTGCTTTTATTGTATGACGGAAGGAACAAGAGCTCGTGGATCTTGTGTGCTTCCATTATGTTAGAGTCACATCAAAAAAAGCAATCCTGCAGAGTGTTTTCAATGACGACGGGATGCAACTCACGGAATTGTTCAACCTTTTGCATAAACAGTATTGTACCAGCAGGGAGGAAAAATGCCCGGGCAAGTGAATATAACTTGGTGGCGGAAGACTGTCTGGCTCCAGTCGTTTTCTTTCCTTTTTTTTCAATGTTACGTACCAATTTACGATACACACGCGAAAAAAACAGATACAAGTGCACAGCAAAGAGGAAAGAAGTGGAGGAGATATAGGAAAGTAACGGATGGATCATTTTAAGAGTTCCGGCGTTTTCACTTCTTGTGATCCAGCACATCTGCCATTTCTCCTGGAGTCATAATCATGGAAGACAGACCAGCCACCAGCAAAGGCGCGTGCCACAACGCTATTTACTTGCTGAATACAGTGCACAACGCAACGCTCCAGAAAATTTTCATGGAGATCCCATAAAAACCGCAACGACACATGTACTATAACAGAGATGCGTGGAGATTGATCCATTGAGCAGGGAATTTTTCTGGGGGAAATGCATATAATATGAAAATGAAGAGAAGGGAAAAAGGGAAGAACAAGGACTAGGCGGGAGTCGCTTGTCTCATTTCCCAAAAATATTCCCAAACAAATGACCAGCCCAGCTTGCCCAACTTTGTCGTAATGAATGTCTGCTATGGTAGTAAAGTGGTGGTGGTGGTGTACACTTGCCAAAGGCAATATGAAACCCAAAGAGTATCATGAAAAGTGATATGAAGATGATCTTGATGGTGTCTCCTTTTCTTCCTTCCTTCAAGATATTTTTTTTTCTTAACAAAATAGAGAAAGGGAGACGAAACACAGGGATTTCTCTTGACACAACATCGTTCGAATGCAGTTCAAAAGAGGAGGTTGATTTCTTATCCTTTTAAATCAGAAAAGAATCCTTCCAGCGAAAATTTTCAAACCAATGCCAAAAGGGATTTTTTCTCAAGATTGAACAAAGAAACGAGAGACTTCCCCTTCCTGTTTGTGGTTTACGCTTTGTCTCAATTTCTTAGTATCTTCTTCGGCACTTTGGCAGAGGCCATAGGAATATTCTCCCAAAATAAGAACTGCATTGCATTTCATTGATCACGTTAGCCATAAGTATTTTCTTCAGAAGTACCTAATGCACGTCTTGGAAGTTGGAGTGAGCACATATCATTTTCTCAAAAAAAAAAAGTTAGAAAAGACGCTTCTACGATCATGGTAATCATCATGAGATGATGATTAGCAAGTCGAAGAAATCTGATTTCACTTGTGCAAGCAGCACTATAACATCACATATCCGTCACACATTATGGAGCAACCATATAGCATAAACTACTTGCCATAACGCATTATAGTGGTTATAAGGAACGAAACCAATTCAGAAGAGAACTAACTATCTTTTATAGCATCAATGTGAATTTGTTGCATTCGCAGGAGAGTGTGCCTAACATTTGCATTGTGCGCTGCAATCCTCGGAGAATTACTTGTTATTCTTCCACCCCAAAAAACTACCACATTTCATTTTTTTCCTTAAAACCATTAGAACTGCACAAGCACAATGCAATCGGACGAAGAAAGAGGGGAGAAAAATACTTTTTACCCGTCCCCCTGGCGCCTCCAAAGAAACTTGTCTTGAAGTTCGAGCTTCACAAGCAATTTTTCTCATCTCCATCTCTCTCACAAGAATTTTCTTCGAAGGAAATCTGAGCACAATGCAGTGGAAAAATGCATGAAACACGATAAATATTATTGGTATGTATAAAGTAGCTATAAATGATCATAAGTGGATAGTCGTGTGAATGATACGATCTATAAATAAACTTTTGTGTCTGATGCTTCGGTGGAAAATGTGCGTTTTCCTTGATGAAGTATGTAGTGGTCTATATGTATGGACTTTTGGCCTGACTGTTAAGAAAAAAACTAAGATGCGTCATGTTATCATCCCAAAAAAACGCTTGGTTGATTCCACCCTCGCCCAGGCACGCAACCTCTCCACCGCCCTTATGTATGCATGAGGAATTCAGCGTTATTCAAACTCGGGATCTGTGCATTAACAATAAAATAATAATGATATTATTCGCAAAAAGGATTTTTTTTTCTGGAAAGTATTCAGTCAAGCTGAAGAGGCGTTAGAAGAATGAAGTTTTCATTCTTTAAAAAAAAGGATCCCCTTCCTGTCGTCCTCAACGTTGACTGGGATATCTTTTATGACAATAATAGATCCAGCTTGAATACAGTGTAGTGGGCGCAGACAAAGAGATTGAGAGGAAACAAGAAAAAACTGAGAAAATGTGGAGGGAAAAAGAGTTCAAAATGAAAATGGTAATTTCCATCTTCTCTTTCCGTAAACTCTCGGAGTACTACTTTCCCCTTTACAAAGAGAAATCATGGTGATGACCGAGTGTCATGACAGAGTAAAAAAAAGAAGAAAAGGAGTCAGTGGAATTCCCCACTGTGAGAACAGAGAAAGATGATGTTTGCATTGAATTGGTTCCCTTTTGTGGATAAATACTGGAATGCTCATATATTTGGCTTAGTTGATGGTATTTGAGTCAGTGAGACTGAAACCACCATTCATTCTTTCAACACCGAGAACTGTTTACAGAACCATTTCCACAGACTGTGCAGGTTATCCAAATGGTCCACGTAAATGGAAGTCTTGTCTGTCTTGTATTCATTAATTTGATTGCTTCGATTCATCGTTAGTTGACGACAGATATACATGTTGGAACCAAGAACGAGAGAAAAAAAATCAAAACCACAGTTCCTTTTCTACAATTTTTGTACAATCATAAATTTTCATCGTGGATTTGCTGTGTTTGCCATCACATGGGGGAAATTACTAGAAAAAAATTGTATGTTTTTTTAGTAGAATGGGGATATTTTCGGGTACTGATCGACTCACTCAAGCTGAACCAACACTCAACCACTTTTATTCAATCTTTTCGGCAAGAAGTACACGGTTTGAGTCATCATTGTCACATAAATTTTCGTGCGAATTGTGGGGGAAATTGGATGGAAGGGTTGAGAAGAATCGATGAGTGTACATAAAGATAACGATGGCGCCAAGAGAGGAAAAAGTTCGCAGATGAAATGTTGAACATAAATAGCAAATTATGGATATTCTTCCAGTTGAACTACGGAAATCAAATTGATAGACGGGTTTTTGTATGCCGTTACGGTAGCGGCGCTACCTTAAATCTTCTAACAAAAGGTTTGTAGACTTGTTTAGCAAAAAATTGATAAAACTCATGAATTTCATCGTTTCCCTGAAAAGTCTTAAGAGTTTTGAAAGAGACTCCCTTTCCAATTTAATTGTACATTTCATGAGCTTATCAAATCTTCCGCGAACTTCATACTTTCGAAAATTTTATTTTAACTCAGCTTACATCGACTTAAATCAATTTAGATAGCAATAAGAAATAGCCATTTTTCGTAAGTCTTCCCACAAAATATAAAAGTGTTTGCTCCCAATTCGTGGAAGTTAAAAGCAGCCATCATTCAGCATTATGGAAGTAGGGTGGAGGGAAATTGCGCCATTTTTACTTGTAACCGTCAAGCTCAAACCTGTATGCAATTTATTTTAAGAGAAAAGTTTCTGTGTTCGAGGAACATATTCTTAAGCATGTTCACATGCGTGCGTTTTTTTAGCAAACATCAGAAAAGAAGGAGGTAACTTGAAGATTATCCCAAAGATAAACACAATTCTTTCCGAGATTATATACTAAAACTTTCCATCATCTTCACTTTTTATTTACTGGTTGGATTGAAAGTGGTAAAAGTTTTGCAGCTCACCAACACATCAACAGATCAGCTCGACGCGACTCACATATTTTTTGCACGCATGACATGACTTTTAAAGAAAAAATCCATGTGTCTACGATCTGTTGTTCACTTTACTACCCTACTAAATCAAGACAACACACGGAGTTTCGAGAGAGAATAAAAAAATGTAACGAAATAAATCAAAATAACAATGTGAGTTATGATGATGATGATAAACGTAGTGATGTGTCGTGCACGATATCGGTTTCAGGTAACCGCGTTCTTGCTCAACAAAATGATGATAGTACTACATACTGCAGACCTCATTTGCATTTTATCACACGTCCCGTCAAAATTCCGAGGGAGCTGGCAAAATGAAAGTTTCGAGACATTCTCGAAACAACGAAGAACATGTGCATTCTTTTTTTATTGTAATCGTGTATTTTTAGAAAACGGAAGTGGTTAATAATAACCACTAATAATAAAGGTAATAATGCCAGCAGCATAAAACATTAATGGCTTATCATTTGCATGTGAATTGTTCACCCAACTTAAGGATGATTGAGCAAGGTTTCGGTACCTTCCTAACAAATAGATATAAACCATGCTGCCCTCAGGAAAATTAGATTGTTGCCCCACCGATAATATGTTGTATGGAAGGTATGAACTTATTTTATATGTCATCCATTGTTAATGTGTAAAACGTGTCGGTAACTTGAGCTGAAGTGATAATATTGGTCAGGGTGTTATATATTTTTAGATGCTTCATGTGTGCACATATGATAAAAAAAACGGTTGAGCTTTTAAAATTATCATGACCCAAAACTGTGTAATAATGATAATAGCAGTAATCAGAGGACTCTCCGTGTGCAACGCGCCACAATAGAACACGACGAACCCTGCTAACATCCATTTTCTGGTTTATTAAGGATTCACGATTTGTTGAGTCAGCACAAATAAATATTGAATGTGTAGCTTGAAAATACTTTTTCCCGAACGGAATTTTGTATTCAGGGTGTCATGCAGTCGTGAGCAATAGATTAATTCCAAAGCGATTCTCCCAGAAGGGATTGTTGTTTTGCATGAACGGAAAGGAAAAATGGTTGTGAGAGGAATGAAGATTTGGAACAAGATCAAGTCAATTCAGTTCGTTACTGGCTTTTCTTCCTGGGAACACAATACAACCTAAAATCATGCGAAATCATGAGAAATCAGAGGTGCAAATGTATTCAAATTAGGCTATACGAAATGCTCATTGAAAAAAACGCGAGAAATTCAAGATGGGACATTGCTGGGTTCATGTTCATCTACCGCATTTCTTAAGGGCATATAATTACCGAGCTCCACGGGTGACGACCAGGTTGACACAGAAATCATATCAGTTGACTCTCATGAATTTCCCCCTTGTGGTGGTGTCCCTACAATAGTGTTGATGAGTTCAGCTTGCGGATCTTGGCTTAATCTTGCACGATATCACTTATCAGTTCATTGTTATTACGAATAATCTTGAGGAAATATACATCATTAAGGACACATATCTACGGATGGCCTCTGGTTAAAGAAAATTATTTTCTCAACAAAATTGGTTAATCCTTGCAATGAGAAATAAAAATTAAAAAAAAAACTCATTTCAAAACAATAATATATAATCCAGAAAAGTTACTTGTATTCCTCGATGTACTGCACCGCGGACTTTCACAATTGACGCTAATGCAGATGTGGTTTAATATTCATGAAATGCCGACCCACCAAGTAGTTTCATTTTTTTGCTACAAAATATGAACTTATAAAAAAACAAACAGGAGAGTGAAACAACAGAAGTTAATTATTGGAGGAGAAGTTTTTCTTAACTCACACAGAGAGATGAAATGTGAGTCCACCAGCCTCCCTGTCTACTTCCATTTATCAAGGAAATGGGTTTCAAGAAGAAGAAAAAAACAGGTGAGTTTATATTTCCCTGTAACATTTTCTCAACAAATGTATGTAGGTATGTAGTTATGTACTTTTTTATTTATGAGCTTTTGATGCATGCATTATGGCACTCATGATAATGGCTCACATACAGAGTGGGATAATCGTACGCAGCTTATTTTCTCCTTTTCATCCCGAAAATAATCATCTTTGAGGGACGTGAGAGACGCATGAGGAAGCATACAAATACCACATTTAAACTCTCAGCATTCTGAGTGAGATCTTTGGAAATTGTAATAACCAACAAGGACCCGTGTGTGTGTGAGAGAGAAGGGTAGGAGAAGGGATCCATTTTTATCACGATAAAAAAGAGCATGAAGTCCGCCCGTGGCGATAATGAATTAGCCTTATTTTTATTACTACTATTTGCCCTCATCAAACAAAGAACATGGCAAGTACAAGAATTACTGGATGCGCTTACAAGCACGTAAAGCCATAATATTTTTCACTCTTACTTTTTAGGGCAGTGCCTGACAGTGTCTGCCGTTGACCGTCCGTTTGTTGCGACGTTTTAAAAATATGTGGAAACTTGGCAAGTTGGATCTTGAGTTTGAAATGTCAATTATAATCTATATAGAAGTGGATTGGTTTCAAGTTACATCTCCAAATCCGGAATCCTGTTCAATCTCGCAGGTGAGATGTGATGGTGGTATTCTACTACTCGAGTGCTTTCAGGGTTGATTTTAACTTTAAACTGTTAAAGCATTTATGCATGCCCCCATAAAGTGTGTTTTAGGACATTATGGCTATTATCTTGATGACTGAGAAGATGATCATTATCCTCATAAAAAGAAACATGAAACAACAATGAAATCGAAATGAATTTTGTTATTTTTCTCTTGAACATATTTCTTGAAAAGTTAATGCACAGTTCTGTGTGTTCCATGAACTTGGAGAAACCTGAGCCTGTGCTAGCCCTGTCAGTCACGTCACTACTACATTCACGGCTCCTTCTCCAACGACGTCTCAAGTTTCAGTCGCAGGAATACATACAGGAAGGGTTGCTGCACCAAACGAATATTTTTTAAGGAGCACACGCGAAGGAATAATAATAGGATTATGATTATGAGCATCTGAGAGAAGATTATTTTTCTTTTGTTTTTTTAAATTACGCTTGTCGTATCCCATGTCAAGTCCAAACGGATTAGCAATTACTTACACACCACAAGGATCAGGACGAGACAAGCTTATTTCGAATTATGTGGACACGATCAGCGCTTCCCAAGCAAGCATTGTTATTTAAATTCCATAAAATGCTACTTGAAAATTGTTTGTATTGCACTTTTGAAAAGAGTAAAGTAGCTTTCTTCCCTTTCATACTTTAGAGTTATCGCTCATAACAATCTGTATAAATGGGATAACTTTCGTCGCATTTTCATTTCCCCAGAGGAGGGTTTTTAATGACATATTTTCGTTTCCGAAACATAGCTCATCCATTTAAAATGTAGAACATTTATTTTTATCGGATGTTGCGGCGTTATCGCCCGCATCCCACTTAAAATTTCCTGCGCATTATGGCGACCCGAGGCCCAAATCCAAGTATCTAGCAGCTTCTCCATTAAAAATTTAAAAAAATAATTTTATGACTCGGATAAAGCAGATCGGCATAATCGAAGTAAAGTAGATATAATGACCCAAAAAAAAGCATTACTGCGTGGTACAAGGATTGCATTGGATTCTTAATTTTTTCTACCCATTTGTCTCACATAAATAAAGCTAAAATTAAAATCATTAACCAAGTATGACTATAAATTATGATGAGCGTGTTACTAAAATTTAAAGGAGTTTCTCCACATAGATTACAAACGTGCTCCTTTGGATTTTAATGTTCACACTCATAAGCCAAGTATAAATTATTATTATTTATGCACGTTGTGGTACTTTATTACTCTTTCATACAAGTTCCTCCACTTTCAACACACTCATATAAGTACATATTAAACTTTTTGTACGCATAAAAAGAGAAAACCATTGCCGTCAGTTGTAAGTGCCTCGAGCTTACTTATACCTCGATTACAAGTAATCCAAAGACAATGTCCATTCTCCAAAATTTCTAAAATGTCAACACAAAAACTGGCAAGTTTTTCATCATACACCATTTTTTCCTTTGTGGCATTGTAGTTTTATCTTTTTAAGCTGGTGGATTTGAACATATCTAATCAGGAGCAAAATAAATGTGCCCACACTCAAACTTGTGGAGTTGAGTTGTCTCAAGTTAATTGTGCTTTTCTTTTTGGTCATGGAATTAATGGTAGCCTAGAGGAGAACGCACACACTGTTCCACGACATGTGCATGACGGCGATAACACAACCGAATATATTTTATTCTGGTCGCCTAAGGGGCCACCTCCAGTTTTCTTAGTGTATCAACCAGACCAAATCATGTGTCCACAACAAAAAAAATCGATTGCTTCCTTCTGTTTCAAGTGACTTCCTTCTTAACTTCTGACAAAACTCATGCAAAATTGCGAGCTTGATCGAAGAAAATAATGCAGACGCACATCTGCATAATGAGACAGAATGAACTAAAATACGACACGTAAGGAAAAAAATGCCTAGTGGCTGATTACAATCACTTCCACTATCGCTGCACATGCCACCTCTTACCACAATGATTTCATGATGATGATGATAACACAAGAGGTTTGAAGTGTCAAGTCGGACTAATTTTAATTTATAGCCTCATGTGCAATTTATTATCCTCCCATTTTCCTCTTCTTCCTTCTTCCTCCCCTCTCCATTTGATCTTCATTTATCTCCTTTCTTTTTTAAACTCTATCTGAGCAGTAGCTTCATGCATAATCTTTAAATCTTGAGTAACTCAAGCCCAAAAGCTGACTGAAATCAAAATGCCTCCACGAGGCTCAACCAACTTATCCCAAAATTTCAGGGTAAGTGAGCAAAAGTCACATATAATTCCTTTTAGTAAGTGCATTCACTGTATTCAATTCATCTTTCTGGATGAAGCTCACAAGTTCCCATGAAAAGGAAGAAATATATTCAGGAAAAAAATATTGCAATGACTCGATGTAAGAATGCATTTAAAGTGGTAATAACAAGATGATAACCAGCAGCAGTTCCTTCATCATTTCCCCGACACTAAAGTGAGGAAGAAGCCAAACAACTGTTTACTTTCCTAGAGAGCCATGCATCATTTTTTTCAAATAAAAACATTTATTGCCTGTGTGTTGTTTCACTCTTCTGCAAGTAAAAATGCATGCAATCCACTTTACTCTCCAAGTTTGTGTTTTCATCTGTGTGTGAACATGGACAAGTTTGTTCTTCTTTCTCAAAAAGAGATAAATTATTTGAATATACTGGTCCTTCAAAAACATATTGCATTCCCCGTCCTCATCTGCATGCAATGCCACACCGCGTGATGAAGAATGAAGATGATCTCACTACATCGGCAATCTCTTTTTTTTGAGTCGTTGACTCTCTCAATCTTTATAATTCTTGTGAAACAAAAGGGCTGAAAAAATCGAAAGGAAACAAAAATGCAGTGGTTTTGTTTTGTCTGGTATGGCAGATGTATGTATGTAGCACTGGCACGCAGACGAAAATGCGTGAAGCATGCATGAAGAAAGCACATTTTCATCAGTATCAACCTCTTCGTCGTCGTCATCATCATCAGTTTAATCAGCAGCCAGGCAGCACAAATGTTGTAATAATAATGAGGATGGATTGAACGATGACGACGAAAAAAAGCCGAAGGAATAAGAAAAACACGCGTAAACAGAAACGCACTTTTTCTTTTTCGATAATCTGTCCACANTAAGAAAAACACGCGTAATAAACAGAAACGCACTTTTTCTTTTTCGATAATCTGTCCACAACATAATATATGCCTTCATTAATGCATGCAAGAGATTACATATTATGCATGTATGGCGATGCAGCATATAGCATGTATTATTTTTAACATGCGTTTCTTCCTCCGAATCTGCTGTGTCATGCAAGTTTACATGAAGTTAATTTGCTGTAAACATTCTTTTTGAATTTACAAGAGAACAAAACAAATCCCTTGTCTACTGTGTGAACATATATGGAGGTGAGATTTTAGTTTGAAAATGTTTCAATGTGTGTTACTCGATACATCCTTGTCAAGAAGGCACAGTTTTTTACAGGTGGATAGAATTACAGTAATTTCGTCAAATTTCATGCAATTTATTTTCGGAAGGAAGAACGAGAAAGGAATGTAAAAGTGCAGAGGAATGACAGGTGCATAAAATAATTCGGGTTGTGGACTCGCATCAGCATAAAATGTAAGACAACAACTGTTGATCACTATCAGAATTCTAACAAACTACAATGAAAGTGATCCTTTTTAAAAAAATATATTTCATTGGTGCAAAGCAAATCACCTCTTTCTCACCAACATTCATCCATGGCCTCATAAAATTAGCATTGTCGCACCATCTCATCAGATTCCGCGAGAGGGAATTTGTTGCGAAAGATATTTTTTAAAATAGTTAGAATTCCCAGCAGTACTCACTTGGATTTAAAGGAAAAACTACTTCTTTATCAAACCATTTAAATTTGAATGTGTTCGTGTTTGCAGAGGAACTATCTTGATGATAACATACATTATACATGTATTCTTTTCTGAAAACTTGATTTTTGTGTACCACTATCGATTTTTATCTTTCTGCACTTATTCATGACAGGAGGTATTGGCAGAGGAATTTGGCAGCAATTGTTTTACTGCCAACATGTTATTGGGAGCTGAGACTTTAATGAGAGTGGTAGTTTACTTAATAACGCAATAATAATATTTTTTGCAGATGTTTTTGCCCGACAGGTGAGGTGAAAAGCCCATCAACCCAACTTGATGTTTTTCTTCAACACAATCATGTATATTATCATAGGAGACACTAACCGATGACGCTACTCAGCGTATGCATGCATATTTATGAAACAATAAAAAAGTGTGTTTTTTTTCGCCACGCTGATGAATTCATGTTTACATAAATACGCAGGAACTTGACAGCACTCCATGAGCTAAACAACACATTCCTTCCTCTCTGCGCACCAATAAAAGCGTCTCTTTTTTTGCTGCCTAAACCCAACTGCTATCTACTGTAATTTTTTTAAAATTTGAAAATGTAAACTTGTAATACTCAGAATGAATTATTGCTGTTCAATCACTTCGTCTTGATTCAATAATGTTTGTGCGAGCGTGTAATTTTGTGTAGTAAAGTGAGCAACAAAAAATTACACTAACAATCAGGTTAATGTGAGAGAACAATGCATGCAGACTTTTTAATACTCAAGCTAGTAATTCTTTAATAACCGGCTTGACCGCTCCTATAAAAAAAATTGTAATAGGATCGTATCAAATATCGGTTTTTCTAATGTGGACAGAGGGATGCAGGCTGATTCACTACTCTTGTTCATCACGTCCCCAAGTAATAACCGTCTTATAAAGGTTTGGCTCACATTAGCAAACAAAAAAAAATTGCCATACTTGAACTGTTGCAGGATTAAGTCAGTGTCAAGTGCAGAAGCCAAGGAATGTGACGCTCTGTAATTTACGAATGTAGAAATTACAACGCTGGCTTCTTAAGAGAAAAAAATTATAATTTTTAATAGCCTGTCACAACAACGGTACACAAAATGCTTCGTCGTCACTTGTTTTCCACTGGCAAAAAAATGTCTTGAGCAACTTATTGCAGCTACGTCTTTTTGATTTACTTTAGCGATTATCAATAATAACAGTGGTTAGTAAAGTAAAGCAAGAAAGTCGATTTTATTTGGCTTTTATTATTTGTTCATTAAAAGCCTTCAATCAGTTCAATCTTCTTCGGCGACTTTGAAAGATTTACGATATGGGCTGCGAACAATATATGTTATGTGTCAATACTGTGGTAATGGAGGAAAGTTTGCTTTCTTACCTTCTGTAATTATTTCCTTATTCTACAAGTTCTGTATGATTATTACATTTTCGCCATAAAATCGTAATAAAGATTTCATTTTCTAGTCATGATATTTTCGTTAAAAAATCAGAAAATAATCTCACACATAATTGTGCAAAGTCGTAAAAACGATCCCGTGAATTTTAATCAATTCATTGTCGTATTCATAAGGAGTTCTAGGCATTATTATTATTATTACACAACACGCAAGCTCTCTGCATGCATTAAACTTCACACTTAATTTTCCCCTTTTCTTCTGTGCACATGACCAGCACATTTTATGCTCACACGGTATGATGCTCCGCATGCATGAAAGTTTTGACATAAACATCCTGTTTTTAATTACCCAAACGCCAGTCTACACAAAGGTAAATGCATGCAAATACTCGCTCAGGGAACGGGAATGATATCAGCAATAAAAACCTTTTTATACGTAAATACAAAGGAACAATAGGAATGTCTCTCTGATTGTGCTCAGTGGATAAAAAAGGAAATGAGATGAACATGGCAGTAATATATTTTTGTCAGTGTCATTATCAGTCGTACCGTCACTAGTCAACGTAACACATCCTGCTCTTCTTATTGATGGTTCGAATGGGAAGAAGAGAAGCACTCAATGTGAAATTCATTGACTCTCTCTTACTTCTGATGATGCACCTTTGTATTAAAAAACACTTAATTTTGTAGTGTCGAAGAGCACAGTTGAGTTGGACGTTTTAACGATCATCAATAAATTAAAACATGCATGGTTCACATCTCGTGACAGTGGACGTGTTCAATATTGATGTATGAGCGCAGCCAGGAGGAATCCCCATCTTAAAATCTTTCTAATGTTTTTTTCAGGGGTACATACATATATATGCGGGTAAAATATGCAAATTATTTTTGTGCCAATAATTGTATTTGGAGCAAGTATTACTTTGGTCGAAAACAGTCACCACATTCTAAACTATTTTTGTATGTGCAAGTTACAACGATTATGAATTTGGATATACGGGTGTCCCAGAAGAAGTTGAATGCTGTTGCTGATTAAACAAAAAAATTAATATTAAGTACTACGCCAATATTGTTGCCCTAATTTTCCTCGGGGCTATATGCTGTCACATTATATTTAATCTTCATATATTTTCATTCTCGCAGGATGAGTCATTTACTCATCGTAAAACTCCGAGAACCAGTTTTTGCGGTCATATTAGATGTGAATACAGATCAGTAATGCTGGTCAAATTTGCAGCAGGCATAAATTAAACCTATCGATAAGCAGAATCTTATTTACATAAGGAGCGGGATTGGGAACAAATTGTAGGAATCTTTTATTTATTTTGATTATTTAAAAATATTAACCATAAAGTCCTCCCCGAATCCATCGAATACCTCAGCACGTCTAATTTTATGTCCATTATTATAAATTATAATTTTCAATAAGTCCCGGTGAAGTTTATTGACAAAAGTATTGGTGAAATAAAATGAGATAGTGTTGATCATAAAACTGTTTAAAAAGAGTTCTTGCAACTCCTCCTTCCTCTTCTCAAAGAGATTACAACCTACCATCATCCACCTGCTTCAAAATATTATTATTCAAATGCGAAAGTTGAACTGACCGTAAGGCACACAACATGGACGTGTTTAACTTGTCTAAAACAATTTTCTTTTTCACAAGACTATGTTCGTGGCTATTAATATACGGTTATGGTGTTTACAGCAAAATCTTTTTGCAATATGAACCTATAATTCTGAATACAAGTTGTACAATTTACAAAAGAGGCAGAACAGTCTTCAAGGAAAATATTTTCTCTTCTCCTCCGCCTTTGTCAAGAAGGAGATAAACATTTTCGTCTAATATTCTTCTTACTCTTTTTGTTTCTTGCCTGACGTGTCAGATTCCTTGCGCCTGTTTACAAATTATGGCGACTACTGAATTTGGCATTTTGTTTGTTTGAATAAAAAATGGAAAAAGGAAAAAAAAACATGGTTTCATTTGTTATTGATTCGCCCATACATGTAGATTATCGGCACACAATCAAAAGGGTGTGTTTTGCTTGTATACCCACGTAAAGAGATATGATAATGATGATCATATTATGTTGATGGTGATCGATCAGCAAAGAGATAAAAGAATGTTGTGGCAGATATGGCAGCTTTGTCTTTTGGTTAAAGAAAGCAGCAACCCTTTTTCTTAAAAAAAATTCTGCAATCTTCTTCTCATCACTCGCTGTTCCCTATTCAGTCTTACGCATAACTCCAAAACTGACCGTCGGTGAATAGAGCCGATAATGATATGCTTCAAGAATTGAGACAAAAGAAGTAAAACAAGGAGTAATATAATAAGTGTCTTTGGAAAAATTTTTGAAAGCCCTTTTTTATGACTTGCCGAGTTTCTTTATTACTTTCATCTTCCTACTAATTAGACCTTTTCTCTCAGTCTCCATTACTCACATTTTTTTATTCTGTAGTTAGATTATTTTTGCCAACTTATTATTGCATAAAAATAAAATTCACACATGCAGCACAATGTGTGGAAGAATACCTTTTACTTTTTTTAAAATAAAAAAAATCTTCTTTTGTAATAATTTCTTTCACATATTTTTATCTCTTGGCAGGTTTGCTTCTTTTTAAAGAATTAAAAAAACAACGACAAGTTGCTAATTAAGGTCTCTTCATTACCCTGTAATTACACTACGTGTTATTTTTGTAATAACTAGAATGAATGAAGTACGTTTGTGTATTAGTAGTAATCATAATTCTTTTTTTGCAGGATCTTCTTTCAAGACGTCTTCCTTTTATTAGAGGTCAGTTCCGAAAAGCTTACACGTAACTTAAAAAAAAGTCAGGTGAACACACTACATTTCCTTTCCTTTAAATAAAAAAGCATGGATGCTCATATCAACATGTAAGTTGAGTTACCTTTCTTCTTCACAATATTATTTCTTTCACCTTTACTCTAGCTTGTCCACCGTGGAAAGGTAAACCGTGTGGGTAACAAGCTCTAATCTAAGCCAAGTCAGTAAAGTCACGTTTGCCTGAACCCATTTTCCGTGTTCAGCCAGACCAAGTCAAGTTGTAAATATGGCCGTTTACGACACTATCGTATTCTTTGAAAAAATATGTTTCCCTACTTTTGTACAATACCGTACATGCGTATCTTGCTGACTGTATTTTTTAAACAGTAATAAAATAATTGTACGTAACGATATTAGCCAAATAAGGGGAATAACTCGGCCAACTCCCTGTCATTAAAAGGATAAACGAGCCATGTTAAAAATATGGACACATCTTTGATAAATAATAGATGACTTCTATGCTTTATCCTCACCTCTTCCTTACTTTTAATATTCTTTGTATAGAATTTTTAACTTTAAAAAAACCAGCTAGGTATATTTATAACTTCATGGCAGTAGTAAACGATAATCCGAAAAAAATTACAGGTAAAGCTGATATTGACGTTTCATATTTTTCAAAATTTATTACATGCCTGAGAATAAATGCATGTAACTGATGGATAGTAGTAATATCTCGGTAGCGGCAGCATTATTATTTTTTTTATAAATAACAACTCTACTTGCATTCATGTCCACTTACTCAATTCATACTCCTTTTTAGTCAGCTAAACGAAGCAGAAAAAAATGAAGAGGAGACCAGACAACAACTTTAGTCGTATTAACATAGTATTCTAGTGCTATTCAGAAAGGTTATTTTTATGTTTTTTTTCTTTCTGA
>JAHZNF010002136.1:0-24047 GCA_027744215.1 Troglopedetes dispersus
GGTGAAAGCTAGTTTAAATGCGGTTTAACCTTATTCTAAAAAGTTTTGAAATGCCTTTGTTTTCCCGGAACAATATTGATGATGACATTTAATCAGCCTGTGTAACCAAACTAGCTCAGCGTGTTTCATTAGTTCGGGGATGACTCAGAATAATAGCCTTACAGCTTAGAATTCTTCTCCCTACAAATTATTTCAAATTTTCAGAAGCAAGCTGGAACTCTTTCGTAATATTCTGTGCATAAATTTCAAAATGAGTAGCAGGACTATGTCAACAAATGAATGTAGTATTAAATCCTTACGAAAGTGAATTCCAGGATAAAGGGAATATGTTAAAAGGATGGAACAAATGCCGCGGTTGCAAGGCATACAATGCCCGAGTCGTCTTAGTACTCATTTCAAGTCTCTGTGAGAATTTTAAATTTAATGCTGACGAGTGGATACATTGCCCAAAGAACAATACTTGACTTTAATTAGATAATAAAATTACCTGACATGACCTTGTGAAAGGATGAGCATTTTAATCTCGAAATGCAGCGTGCGCTACCCTGTACCTTTCGACGTATAAGAAACTATTTATAAATGGTCCTAGGTACAAGCTACTAATTACAAAACGGCTTTTCTCTTGTTTTTCATCTTCAGTCTCATTTAAAAAAATGTACTCGCTTCGTGCTTTTCACCTAACCATTGCAATTTACACTGATGAGATGAGACGAGAGACTTTTCTTACAACGAGAATTATTATCTCTCGTATTCAGGAAGGCAACAAGGGACCGTGAAATTATAAACATGACATTTCGCAAAGAAAATACATTTCCTTCGTTGTGCATTATTTCGAAGAAAAGTTTATAAAAATTATGGTATATTACAAGTTTAATTATATTAATAAGCTTGAATAAATAAAGATTATGTACGGACTCCCACGGATCTATGTACGTTCCAACTTGCAACACTATTTCCTTTGTGGGTGGTCCGTAACTCTGGACCACTAGAGTATCAGATGCCGAGCTTCTTGCTGAACCTACGCCACAGTTGCCTTCCTTGTCTACCGTCACGTTCATCTATCTATATTATCAGCTAACAGCAACAACTGCAGCAGCATCGTTATAGGACTTTATAGGGCTGCATCATCATCTACTTTATAGGATCCTCAATTTGATGCATTATTCTTATTTCTTTTTTCCTTCACAAATCTTCCGTTCCATCTCGTCCATGTCTCAAGTAAATCCCACCTAGAAAAGTACGACTCGAGTTACGCCATCCAACTAGAAAAAAATTCACATTCAGCTTGTGTTTGTAAATTCATATTTAATAGGGAATTGTGCATACATGTATTCTTGTGCGATATTACACACATTCATGAATGAGGCAACTTCAGCAATAATGTATCTCCCATCAGTGAAGTGTTTACACCTCCATATCCCCTTTAATTTTCCATGCTTTCTCCCAAGTTCTTGCTGTTACGTTGCTGTACACATATGCCTACATACATATGCCTACATATACTGAGAAGCACACACACACGTCCCCAAATGCGATTCAGAGAGCGAGACAGAGATGGAATAAAAGTTAGCAAGATTCTGCTAGCACGATCAACCAACTCATTTATTTAATTGAAGCCGTGTGTTCAGCTGCTCCACGGCACTAGTCATTATCTTGGAACAAAGGGAAAGAATGAGAATGGAGGAGAAGAGAAGGCAGGAGAGACGAGGATTATTTATGGCCTTGTAGAGTACTAGTCAGCAGCCCCAGCCTTACCAGTAGTGGCACACAAAGTAACTGCACATGTTTACGTCCTCCTGTCTGAGTGATGTACAACCACACGCAATATATTCAAAGAACACAAGCCTCCAAAAAGGCGAGGACCACCATCACCAACGAGCGTTAACCATTTTTCGTTCTCAGTAGAAGCTACATATACGTAATAGTAATACGTAACCGGAGGAGCCAAACCGGAGATAGCTAACGATAAGCTTAACTAAACCATGTCTATTTTGGTGGCCGTTTTGCAGTATGAAATCGTCACTCTTTTTGGTTCAACCAATCGTTTTTTGCTGGTGTTGTTGCGTTTTCTCCCTCATCAAGTTTCCGTTCTCCATTCTCCGTGATGACTATCCGACTTTTATCAACATTCGCACAAAATTTTCTGCGCGGTTTTACGTGTAAGCTGCCTGAATGGCAATGAGATGGAAAAACAGTTCGCGCAAAAAAATTGACACTTTTCATTTACAAGAGCAGAACTACCTCAAGGCACTGTCATATAAAAGGCAGAATAACACAGTAATAAAAAGACAACAAAACCCTGAACTGGAACGCAGTGCATAAACGAATTGCAATTACATTATATACCACTAAGATGAGATACACTGAAGCCAAAGTGAAAGCATTAGTATTTCTTTCTCGATGTGTTCCTATCAATCAAGCAAACTGAGCCATTTTCATAAACACCTTTTGTTCGTTTTCTCCCTCTATCTCTCTGTTTCCAGATCGCAATTACGTTCACTCACAATCGCTTTTATTCGTGAAAGGTGATGGCTGACGTTTTAAATGATAAACCATGTGATTCTGATTACTTCGTACATCCCCACGGGTGCCCCAAGTTATAGTCTCATTTGAGGACAAAAATGACGAGAGAGAGAGAGAGAGAGGAGAGAGAAAAAAAACGCTAAATTACCAGACCTTGACTGTCCGCCTTGCGACATGCATGCGACAAGTCTCACTAATATGAGATAAATGTCACTATTGTGAACTATGCTGGAAAGCTTAAAAATATCAAGAAACGTGGAACTGCGCTCCTGAATGGCATAAATTATGTGTGATATGCCCCACACAATTGGTTGATTACTGACAGTTAGTAGTTCTGGATCGGTTTTTGTTGTTTTTTTACAAAGTGGAAAGTCTTGTTTCATCAATATTGTTTTGGGTCGATGATGTCGTTTTCCTCTACGTTGGTGGTAACAGTAGAAAGCTGACTTTCTATAGCAGAAAGCTTCAATAGCAATGTTTCGAATTATGAACTAAATGATTATAGTCACGTAATAGATGCCATGTCTCGCAGTTGCACAAGACAAATAATTGAATTCTTCAGGCAAAAGGTACGCATAAAAAAGCCGTGCTTCGTTTAGCCCACTGTGTCACCCGCCTTCTCCAATAAAAGGGGAAACACGCCCGACATGGTGACCCCTCTTTTCTGATAGCTAGTCAAGACCTATGTATGCAGATACAGCAAGAGCAATAAAACAGTATTTAAAAAAGACAGCTTAGTCCACTTACTCATCGGATACGTTTTAGCTCTGTGGGGAAAATAAATAGGGAGGAGTACAAGTATTATTATAATAATAGCATTCTATGTTTTGTTTGTTTTCTGAGAGTGGTGAGCCAAGCAAAACTAGAGAAGTAATTGAGCTTCTGAGTAGAATTTCGTATTATCTTGGAGGCACACCTTCAATTTCGTCCCCGGAGAAAATTTACGACTCAACCATACGTGCGTAGATATCCAGAGTAAGCGAGAACCCCAGTCGTATGAGCATGACATTGATAAGACGAAATTAAGCAAATAAACTCTGTTGTCTTGCTGCAGCTGCTGCTACTCAAAATATGCCTCCAAGTACAAAGTGCTAAAGAATGAGTCCAAATGTACGTAAGCTTGCCACACAGCTAGCAACGACGTTGGCTACTGGTGTAGTTTTGCATCAGGGTACTTTCCTTTTACACTACCATATCATCCATCCTGTGGAAACGTAATATTGACAGTGATTATAAGAACACCAAGTACATAAATACCTTGCACATTCATCTCGAAAAATGTGCTTGGTTGTTGTTGTTGTTTTAGGTATGGTACAGTTCCAAAATTCCATCTGCATATAAAAATACTTCCAACAGCAATTTTGTTTTTAATTGCCTCCTACTTTTGGTTAACCTTTTATAAAACTTCTGAAACCTGAACATTTCTTATACTTTGAGTTTTAATTTCATACACTGAATAAATTGAGATCGCTAGTATGTACAATATAAAGGGCAAACACTTATATCCTCCGGGGCTTACTTAGATTCATCGCATATTTACCGCGGAGGAGAAATGAGGATGACATGAGGTTTAGCTAAAACAAAACTAGAAAAACAAAGGGTCGGAAAGGAATGATCCAGTTAGTTTCCCTGAACCTGTTGTATTCCTTCAGTTGTGCACTCAATCCGCATTTTACCATGTCAGGCACAAAAGCTCACACACACAGACTGAGCAGTTTTGTTTACTCAGTAGTAGAAAAGGGTGAAATCAATATATATCAGGGTAAAGAAGAGCTCTCACATTTTTTTCTTTGTATACTTACATTGTGTAACTCTTTGTGCTGCAGCTTTCCCCACTGGATTATTATTACATGCTATCAAATACGATTCCTATCTAAATACTACTTGCTTGTTAGCTTGCGGGAGCCTGCATGTTTCACAAGATGCCAGATCCAGCATAAAAAATACCGTGCAGATTGGTTGGGTGAACTTTGCACGGCTTGGTTCAAACATATACTTATTGTTACATTTTCGTATTTGAATCTGGAACCAACTACATCTACTTTGATCTGGATATTAATGACGATTTCCAAGGAATTATTTGACTAGGAGTAGACAAATAGAATGCATGCCAGCTACATAACTGGCTACGTCTGCACACTTTCATGGTCCAAATTCTTATCAACGTATATTGGTCACATATAAAGTACCTCTCCATACACCATGTGCAAGCAAACAAGGATATGATAACCTTTCTTTTATAATTTTTGACATTGAATTATCTTAGGAATGCCCATATAAGCTATCAAATAATGTGTATATGAATGTGACCCACACAACTTTCCATGTAGTGACGATGAAGTATTGATATTCCAGCCTGGTGAATATTTATGATACGGTTAAAAAAATAGACGCGAAAGTTCGTTTTATATTATGCCTTCATCATTCCGTTAATTAAGGAATTTTAGAGGAACAATTTGACGATGAAGTATTGATATTCCAGCCTGGTGAATATTTATGATACGGTTAAAAAAATAGACGCGAAAGTTCGTTTTATATTATGCCTTCATCATTCCGTTAATTAAGGAGCGAGCGACCGAGGAAAAAAATTGGCATCATGATGAACAGTGTGAACACGTTGTGCAGCAAAGAAGGAGAAGGCAAGAAGGAAGCTTAAAGAAATTTAAGTAAATAAAATCTGTCACGTTGCTCATCTGAAACCAAGCCATTAGCCTACTCGAAACGTGCGACTTGTCACTGAATCACGACGAGTCGATACTTTATCTTCTTTATTAATGGTTCGACTGACTTGCAGTGCATGGAAGAACCGTCTGTCATAGATTAATATTTTATGTTTTCACTCCACGAAGTTTATGAGTCTTCGGAAAATGTCTAGTAAAATTGTCCATAATTCAGCAAGGAAATTGCTAAAATGCGCCACTTTCTCCCGATTTGATTTACGATATTACCACAGAAAGTATGAAAAAAACTTTACTTTTCTAGATGGAAAGTCAGGTGGCTATGGAGTTAACTGATTTTGTATATGGTTTTTTTATATAAGCAGGGAGTGCAGTTCGGCGAAGAGAATATTTTAGAGGAACAATTTTTTGATTCGGTTCGCTAAAGAAAGTATTGAACCACTGGATTCTTAGAAGTTAAATCTGAGAGTTATGGCTTGCCTTTTTTGTATACTTTTTTTAAGAAACCAAGTTGTGACTAGAATATTGCGTTTTCCATGTGATGTTACACCGTGATTCTTTTTTCCAAAATTTACGGCGCAATTTAGGAGAAAGTAAAAAAAGACTGTTTTGAACATCGAGCTTGATTCACCTGCCATGTGCAGTGGGTATCCGTGTCTTTTGTCATTTTTGAGCCGCAACTGAGGTGGATAACTCAGAAAAATACATAAAAACAGGCACAAGAAATATTTTAGGTATTATTGTGTACCATGAAAACATAAATTTCTCGCAAGATTGATCGACGAAGGTCAAACGTGCCCATATTTTTATATTCATGTGTAGTTGTCAGTCTCCACTCTACTGAGTAATGGTGATATCATGTTGTAAATCTAAAAATAGCTTGTTTGTGGAACGTCTAAGCATATATGCACAAAAATATGTTGAAGGAAGAGGTCATGGATAATAGACATTCTAGAACAATGCTGTCATTGCCTGGCTCCATGTACATATGAGCAATTACGGATAGTCCACAGTAGATGCTATAAAGCACAAGTAATCCCATTTATACCTGTTTCCTTATTTCATATTCTGTTTATCCATCGTCCGCACATTTCCCGTTTGCTCTCCCACTTCCATTAACATTATTACCTTATACTGAGAGCGGTAATAACAGTGTGGTGATGTTGTAAAAGCATGTAACAAAATATCTGCCATAAAACAACACAAAACAGCATGGTTTTTATAGCACCGCGGCAAGTACATGAAGGTATTCGATTAGCATGGATAGAATTCTCGAGTTGATGAAATGATGACAGTTAACTGATATCTTGTGTCTCCAGACAGCGGGCAATTTGTTCAAACTTTTAGTATTTTATGCAATGTCACACAAGAAAATATTGCAACGTGAGCAGTGAAAGCAACAGGAGAGAGTTTCCCAATTTTTGNGATATCTTGTGTCTCCAGACAGCGGGCAATTTGTTCAAACTTTTAGTATTTTATGCAATGTCACACAAGAAAATATTGCAACGTGAGCTGTGAAAGCAACAGGAGAGAGTTTCCCAATTTTTGTAGCTAGACACGCGATAAAAGAAATTCTTCAGAAAATCAACAATGGTCGTGCTGGAAGACTAGGTTTCACAAGTGGTAATAATAATGTACAGTACACACATATCCACACACCAAGTAAGTATACAATTGGTGAGCAGATAAATGTGCACAAGATGCTTTATGCACACGAGTCTTCGTATCAGCATTCTTACTTCAACCAGTGAAGCAACGAGTTCACTTGAAGAGAGAGAGAGAGTTTGCGTTGTGAAAAATGCTACCTTCATCAACCCTCATTCATCGTGGTAACCATGCATGTACAAAATGAGAGGATGCCAACACGGGAAATGTGGTTGTTTTCTGTGTGTAACCATCTTGTTGAGGATGATGGCGATGATGACACTTACTTTTGTAGCAAATGGTTTGAAAAATAGGCCGTTCTACAAAAAATGTATATTGGAGCATCAAAAGCACTCTGCTTAAAAGTGTGAGTGACGCAAACAAAAAAGTTCAAACATTTGAGGTGGGAGTTGGGATATCACGATCACAGAGAGAAATTTAACGAAAGGAAGACTAAAATTTTTTATCACTACACAGAAGAGCGTAGTTTCCAACCAAAACGATAATGATTGATTTTAGTTGGGTGAAAAACTGAAAACCATTTCTCTTGACTCAGCATGTATTCCTGACTGTGGGTGTTCTGCCCACATTATGCATTGCTCTTACGTTGACTGTCAACAACGAGAATGACAAGGCAGGGAGGCGAATATTTGTTGCCGAAAAAGCTAAAAGGCGAGCGAGAGCGATATCGTAGTAAATAGTTTATCAAAAGGAAAATATCGATTCCAACATAATTAAGGAAGTTATGCATACATAGACACTGCAGTTATCAAACACAATAGAAAACTGACTTAAAAGTTTGCTTAGACAAACAGTCGATAAAATCAAAATGTTTAGGGAATGAGCCATATTTACAAGTGGAATTGTCTTATTTCCATGTTATCTATCCGTGTATGCTTCGTCAGCTTCGCTTTATTATTGCCTTGATAAATAATTCATTAGTTTTAATTACTTTATTTTTCATACCAAATGTAAGTAATTGAATTGATCTAATTTCAAATTCATTTCTCCATCAGGCCTTTCCTAACGAATATCTGGAACAAGTACCTGGATGAAATACATATTCCGAATTTATTCGCTTTTCCTAGTTTTACTGCTTGTAATTATAAACATTTATCAGATCAGTTGAAAGCCAACCCACTACACACATTATGTCGTACAAAGGAGCACATTCTTTCTTCAGTCAAACCCACTAATTTGGAGCAAAATATTATGTCGATGATGCTGCAGTTTAAAAAAAAAATAAGTTGTATGTTTAATCATGGTTTGAATCATGTGGCAAAGACTCTAAGACATTAATTAAGTTATAAAAAGAGGGGCAACTCTGCAAGGATATTGCATTGAGCCAAGAAGGTTCTCAAAGTCTCCAAATGTTTTCCAAATTAATTTGATGTTAAGTAAGTATTAACTGATCACATCTCAAAGTAGAAATATCATATTTGCCTGAAAAAATCATTACATGTACATATTTTATGCTGAAATAATATGTGTGTAGTATTTGTGAGTCTAATATGACAGTGTTCTGTGTAGCAAATTGAAGCAAGGGGTGCTTAAGTTCAAACATTTGAGGTGGGAGTTGGGATATCACGATCACAGAGAGAAATTTAACGAAAGGAAGACTAAAATTTTTTATCACTACACAGAAGAGCGTAGTTTCCAACCAAAACGATAATGATTGATTTTAGTTGGGTGAAAAACTGAAAACCATTTCTCTTGACTCAGCATGTATTCCTGACTGTGGGTGTTCTGCCCACATTATGCATTGCTCTTACGCTGACTGTCAACAACGAGAATGACAAGGCAGGGAGGCGAATATTTGTTGCCGAAAAAGCTAAAAGGCGAGCGAGAGCGATATCGTAGTAAATAGTTTATCAAAAGGAAAATATCGATTCCAACATAATTAAGGAAGTTATGCATACATAGACACTGCAGTTATCAAACACAATAGAAAACTGACTTAAAAGTTTGCTTAGACAAACAGTCGATAAAATCAAAATGTTTAGGGAATGAGCCATATTTACAAGTGGAATTGTCTTATTTCCATGTTATCTATCCGTGTATGCTTCGTCAGCTTCGCTTTATTATTGCCTTGATAAATAATTCATTAGTTTTAATTACTTTATTTTTCATACCAAATGTAAGTAATTGAATTGATCTAATTTCAAATTCATTTCTCCATCAGGCCTTTCCTAACGAATATCTGGAACAAGTACCTGGATGAAATACATATTCCGAATTTATTCGCTTTTCCTAGTTTTACTGCTTGTAATTAAACATTTATCAGATCAGTTGAAAGCCAACCCACTACACACATTATGTCGTTCAAAGGAGCACATTCTTTCTTCAGTCAAACCCACTAATTTAGAGCAAAATATTATGTCGATGATGCTGCAGTTTAAAAAAAATAAGTTGTATGTTTAATCATGTCTTGAATCATGTGGCAAAGACTCTAAGACATTAATTAAGTTATAAAAAGAGGGGCAAATCTGCGAGGATATTGCATTGAGCCAAGAAGGTTCTCAAAGTCTCCAAATGTTTTCCAAATTAATTTGATGTTAAGTAAGTATTAACTGATCACATCTCAAAGTAGAAATATCATATTTGCCTGAAAAAATCATTACATGTACATATTTTATGCTGAAATAATATGTGTGTAGTATTTGTGAGTCTAATATGACAGTGTTCTGTGTAGCAAATTGAAGCAAGGGGTGCTTAAGTTCAAACGGAATGTTTAAAAAAGAGCTTACCTTGCAAAGCTTCAAGCTGCCACCAACATACTGCTGATGGATTCGACATCAGCAACCACTTACACTTGTGATGTGAATCGCTCACTCATTCAATTTTGAAGAAAGAAATGAAACTTTTTTATCTCCACTTAAATTAGTAATGGAAGGGTATTTCGGCTGGCATTTTCTCCTCATTATTATTATTCTCCTTTGACTCGATTCGTTTAAGCAAGAGGAGCAGGAGGAGGAGGGACAGTAGCGCATTATTCTCTTCAAACTGTGCGGTGCTCTTTTCATCATCCTCACTTTTCTCGTCCACAACTAGGTTAACTTCAGAAGAATGCATGATTAGTAAGACATGCTAGAAAAGACGATTATGCATTATTTTCTCGTTCAACTTCCAGTATCTTTTTCTTTTCACTTTACTTCAATTTCTTCTTTCTACGTTCTTTTCCCGGTTATCCGCTTCATTATTATTGCAGTAGCGATGTACATACTTTATCATCCAAATTGAGGAAAGTATATAATGGAGATGGGATATGATGTGATGGCAAAATATGCAAGTAAGATATTGTAGACTTTGAAAAAAACTTTTCCCTTTGCTCCGCTTACTCCTCGGAAAATTGGAATAACCGTATTTTAGGAAAATAAAAAGACTTGTTTCACTTATTCAGTTCACTTTTTCAAATGCAGCACGGTGTGTTTGATTGACTGAAAAAAGGAAAACGAGAGATGTCTAGAAAATAATAATTTTTTCCTGGTTGGCATGTTATTCAATAATATGTACCAGCATAAGAAAAACTGTTGAGAAAAGTTGCTGGTATTTTGGCTGTGTCTGTTGATGGTGTGTCACTATCTCACACGTTGTTTTCGTCTATTGTACCACTTTCTATTGTTGCCTTGCACGAGGGAAACAAAGGAGGTGACGATGTACTCAAATAAGAATTTCGCTGGTGTCTATGTTATATAAATGTCCACACTTGTATTTTGGTTCCGTTTTTCTTTCCTTTTTTGTCCTTTTTCTCTCTCCTTTTGACTCTAGTCTTCGCCTTGGTTGAGTGTGACTAGTGATGCAGCACGGGTGGTAGTGTGCGCATGTAGTCAATAAACTTGCTTGATGTCATTATTATTATTAAACTCGTTGGGTACTCTTATATAAGGTAATAGACGGAATAACGGAAGTACGTATAGTATTATTATTACGATAGATAGATCTCTTTTTTGTGTGTGCACTATAGACACAATAAAACTCCCCCGTCTTTGCTCTCCATGAGTTGCTCCTGCTGTTGCTGTCACTGACTGCGTGTCACTCATGCGAAAGTGAATATTTTGAATAGATTTTGCTTCTGCTTCTCTGCTGCCGCTGTTTGTTGTTGTAGCTGAAAAAGTAGTGGTTGTGCCAAGGTGTATTTACCATTACGAAGGGAAAGAGGTAAGATACAGATGGATAGATGCACTCATGCATACACTTGATTTGAAAGTTGTTGGGTGCTCTCCGCTCGTCTCCTATTTTTTGGGTAGCACACACGCTTCTGGCTCCTGTGTACATACATAAAGACACATTATTTTTTCTTCCACTCTCACCGTCAACTGAAAAAAAAGCTGTCACTTGCACATGAAGTGAAAAACAGAGAGGAAGAAAGAGAGAGAAAAAAAACTTGGTCGCTCGCCGTGGTTGGAATCTGTAAAATTTTCTGTTCACTTTCCTCCTCTTCTTCACACACAACACGCAATATCTTTCACTGTATTTGTATTTATTTACATACACACACGTTTTCATTTACTGTTGTTTGGTCCTACATATAACGCTGTAATGTTAATGTGTTCCCTCTCTCTCTCTCTCTCGATCCTTCTCTCAGCTCCACGGTTGGTATGTAATAACCTGAGGGTCCTTACCCAGTACTACGGAGCATGCAAATATATGTACTTTACGACAACTACCACACACTACAAGCGTACGTACATAAACGCTGCCCTTAGGAAACATTTAGATGGAGAAAGCACACACATACATAAATACACACCTCTTTCGAGATGTGCATATCTTCCGAGCCCCGGTGCTATCTCCCACCACGGTTAATGTCGTAATGTGTGCCTCTGGTTTTCACTTGGATTTTTTATTTGTTCAAGTTTAGTTTTGAACTTACTTCATACAATTTTCTCTGTTCCTCTTTTACACTCCAGTAAATAGTTGGAATAACATTTTTAAGCTGGAGAAAAGCTGGTGTGGTGTGCTCCAAGTAAATAATAAGATGCAAATAGTGGGATCCAGTGCATGGCACTTTAACGCTTCAACGCTGAGCAGTGTTCTGATGGAAGTAGGGACAGGATACCGTTCGTTCATGTCAAAAAAATCTTTCTTCGTGATGAAAACTGTCACCAGGAGAAATCAATTTTTTAGATCCCCTGCGTAGGACAAATATAGAATGTACGTGCTTTGCCTTCCGTTTCCCAATTTTCTGGAGGAACTATACCTTAACTAGGAATTACCACATTAGCAATCCACACTGCTTCGTATATTTGCTCAGTTGGTTTTCACTCCATAATTTTCTTTTTAAAAATGTAAGTAGGAGTGTGCCCACTAGACACACTCGCACTTGAGCATACGTCACTTCGCATTCAATGCAGAAACACTACTAAAGTCCTGGAGAAGCTAGGAGTCTCTTAGTTATATTAGTTTTTTTGTGAAAGACAGGAGGTTCACTAAGTTTTGTTTTCTTTCCTCGTGTCTTTTTCTTCAACTCCTCTAGTTTTTTTCTCACATCGCATACAATGGGCATTAGTACTCCACATATACTTGGAAGGAGAATACACAAGCCAAGATGATTATTAATATTACATAGCGGAATGTAGTTTTCTTTGTTCAGCTCGTTGAATGAGGCTTTTTTTTGGAAGAAAAGATAGCTGACAAACAATTCAATGGATGATTTTTCCTTGACTTGGGTAAGTTGGCGTGCTTGTTATCGCAGCAGTGAAGTGAGTTGCCAACAGATTCCAATCGTCATCATCCCAGAAATACCTTTGTTGTCGGAAGATTTATATCTGTGGCAAAGCATTTATGCAGGTTTCTCTAGTTCTGTCTGGTCTGGCAATTTTCTTTATTTTGTATGTTCGTCAATCCTGTCAAATATTTGCTTTTTTTCGTTATCTTAGTATTCCATCACCATCAAAGTAGCACTAGTTTCACTCAAGATCCAGGAAACCCAGTAACATTATTGAAAACAGTTGCCAAGTATTCTAGAAGATAGGGGAAAAGGGATGAGTATGCTTTCTCCCAGGAACGGAGGAGCAGTGAGAGAAGTCGATTTTCTCGTTTAATGCTCTTCCAATATATTATATTTATTTAAGTGTGACTTGCTCTGCTGACGGATTGGAAATGAATATGAGTAAAAAGTGAAAGTGAGTTGACTTTGGTGGATGATGTAGGATCAGTTGTAAATGTCAATCTTGTCTTTTTCCCTATTCCTCCTCCTTTTCTCCTTTACTTTTCTCTCAAAGCTAATATAACTTGACAGGGGAGGCAATAAAAATAGTGTTGTTCTACCACTCCGGAGTTTCCTCTGTTCCAATTTCTTTTAGTGATGACGTTGTCGTCTTCAATTTCCCTCTACGAACGAAAAAGTATAAAAGAAAAGTGCTCCTTTTTAATAAAATGGTAATATTAGAAAAGAAACTTAAAAGAAAATGTCACCATCAGCGTAAACATCATCAGTTCCTTTGATTTCTATACATATATATCCCTGATACCCCTCATTGAAGTAAGTATCAGACGGTAAAACGATTTACGGTTTTACGAGCCGTAAACAATATCTCAAAAAGTTTCTTCATAAAACCCGGCTACAAGATTCACACAAAAAATAAATCATCAGAGAAGTTATGAAGCGTTTCCAAGAATTAACCAGACGAAAAGCACACACCAGCAGCAAGACGAGCAAGATTTTAGGCAGAGGTAACCAATAAATGTCAGTTATAAACAAAGAGTGAACTCTCTCGAAATTAACTTATTGCTACAACGTGCCACCCTGCTCCATCAAAAATAATTACAAAATGTGTAGTTTCACATTTACCAGTAATGGCTGCTTTGACCTCGTAAAACATGGTTTCTTCATTTCTCCTTTAATTTATTTACTTAACATTCTTCTGTTTTTGTTATGGAATGTTATGGAAAGCTTCCATGTTAATGGAACCTTCAGTCCGTTCTCAACGAAAACTCGTCCTTCCCACTTTATGTGTCCGTTTCTACTTCGTTGGAAGGAAAAGTGAACAATATTATAAAAGAAAGCAGTTGGATGGTAAGCTGCTTTTATCGTTCCATTTTCAATAATCACCGGTATTGCAGCATATAGCCTCGTTAAACTGACTTCACTACTGATGTCAATCCGTTGTTTATCCGATGGACGATTGGACGGTCATGTTTTATGAAAAAAATTGTTGCTGCATGCATGTATGCGTGCATGTTTGATCATTCCAAGTTGGTGGAGAAGAAAAGGCGAGATAGAGAGAAAGAGAGCTGCAAAGAAAACGCCTGCCAAGTCAAAAGAATGATAGCCAAAGCGGGGAAAATCTCATTAATATTATACAAGCTACCTTTCCTTTCCAGGCGGGAATGACCATCCTTCCACACCACGGAAGAGTCATATTATCTCACTACTCCCATTATTATCATTTTATAGCAGTTCATCACCTCATGTTATGTGTTTTTTTTCGGCTGAGCGGGATGTTTAAAGCTTATGAAAATTTCAGTTGTTTTTTCCTCTTCCAGCTCACTGCCTTTTACGCAGGGACGGTTTGATTTTTTACGCTTGTGTGCGCATTTGCACGATGTGTAACACTTGTTCAATCCATACGAAAGAGAAAACGAGGTCTCATTTTGAAAAAAGGGTTCCGTGAGAATGTACGACGGACTGAGGATTTCGACCATCGATTTCCTAGCCAGTCTCAGATTTTGCGCTCATTAGCATAAGTGATATGTGACTGGTCCTCGCCAATCGAATCGATTAAATTTTCTCATCTGTAAGAGTGTGTGCTGTGATTATGCAAATGAGAAAGCTAAAATAATTCACACCTATGCATTGTAAGTACAAGCAAGGTGCACAAAATTGCAATTCTGTATAACTTTCCCCACATTTGCAGGCATTCTCAAGCGGCGGTGGCATCGTCGCAGCGCAACATTAAAATCTCACAAGGCGGCATCACTTGCATTTCACCAAGGAGAG
This sequence comes from Troglopedetes dispersus, assembly GCA_027744215.1. Classification (NCBI taxonomy): domain Eukaryota; kingdom Metazoa; phylum Arthropoda; class Collembola; order Entomobryomorpha; family Paronellidae; genus Troglopedetes; species Troglopedetes dispersus. The sequence continues at coordinate 14,788 of JAHZNF010002136.1, forward strand.
TAATAGCGAACACTGTGGAGTAGTCAATCTTCGCAGTCGAGCGGAAAGAAATAATTTCACTCCGAACTATGAAAAAATGATGGTTGATGGGTAAACGTAAATAATATGGAAAACATTACCAAAAGGTTTGATCGATCACTTATCTCATGTCTTCTCTGCCTTATTTACCGTTTCTACACGATGATGAATTTCAACAACGGGAAACAGCACGTCGAGAAATACCAAAATAAGCAAACCAAGTACCTAACAAAAGCAATGCGCAACACAAAACACAGAGCGACGGAACATTTTCTGCGAATGGTACGGTCGCGGAAAACGATATTATCCTTCTTTCTCGTCATTACTTATTAGACGCTTCCTCACAAAAAACATCAGTCTATTCTGTTTTTCCAAGCTTCCACCCGCTTATACTGAAGCGTGTTCATGAGTCCATTGTCCGAAGGTATGTGTAATAATGTTTTGCTTTGAGTTATATTTTAAGTTTATTAGTGCGCACATGAAAGTAGGGGAAAATAATAATAATAATAAATAAATAAATGGACAGCAGTCAGCAGCCTCCATTACCAAATGTATTGAGAAGGCATCAATATTATTTTTACCTCCTCTTTTATGGCGCCCCAACACAAAAGAAGACCGTCTGAGGAAAATGTGAACATGAACTTTTAGTTGGCATTTACTTCCTTGCATCTTTATTTCAGAACGTGGTATCCTGTCTCTGACGGTTGATAAGAAATAGGGATGTAAGAAGGGAGATAGCAAGGTTCTCACACGCCCAGTTAAAATTAATCGAAACATCATAGATAAAATAGAAATGACGGAGCAGCAAGAGGAGAAACAGGAACCAGCCATCGTGTGCTGGGATGTACTTAGGTAGTGGTTTTTTCCAGGATTAGTGAAGTATTTACGATGAAATATTGAGGACGAATCTTTCCTACCTCCATTTTTCTTCTTTCTCCGACTGTGGACTTCCTTTGCTCGATGTGGTGTACTCTCATTCTTACTTCCATATATACAGTCATAGATTACATTTCATCTTTTATGTTCCAGGCTTTTATTCTTCTATTCCGAGTAATACATCTTTTTTGGCAAAGGAGAACACGAAGATATGAAGAAAATAAAGGGGCAAAGATGCATTTAGAATCCAAATCATGTAAGGACGAAATGGGACAACTTGTCCCTTTTTATTACATAGTTAGTACGGCGTTGGTATGAAGGCGGCAAGTCTGGACCGACTTCTACATTCATGTGTGGAGTAAAGTAATAGTGAAATATACAAGGAAAAGCTATCCCTTCGCAAAAAAGAGCACATTGTAAAAACGAGAGACAAACACTGTTGTTTCTTTTACTAGTCTGGGTAAAGAGAATGGTGAAAGGGAAAGTAATGAAAGTGGAAACAGCAGTGAAGAAAAAATCCATTGAAAGTCAAACCACTGCATTGCAACAGTGAGCATTAAAGCCTCCTACTTTCACTCGACTGTGCGTGCACTAACACAACAATGGGATGGAGGAACACACAGAGGAGGAAAAAAAGGAGGAAAAAACGAGGGCAACCGGGAGAATAGCCGACGAGAAGAGGAGAGAAGGGAAAAAGCTATAATAACTTGTATAATGTATACATTGGAGTTGGACTGGAATGATAGGAGAGCTCTTTGGAGCACACATTCTCCTTTTCCCTCGTTCCACGGACACACGTAAGAATAAATGGATAAAAAAGAGACGACGAAAAAAAGGACAAGCGGCCAAGAGGAGAGCATCACTTGTCTACTTGCCTGTACAAGTAGTAGGTATACTTAGATACGTATGAGCTTCTAAGTACAAAAAAAAAGAAGAGCACAAAGTGAAATGAGGTAAAAAAGGTAAAAAGCACAAGAGCCATTGTAAATGTGACTAACTCAGAGCATAACAAGATTACTCTTTACCCCAAACTTTTTTGCCACTTTAGTTGTTCCTTTTTCGGAAAAGCTACTTTGGGATCATGTGCTTCACCAAAAATACCACATCATAATTTCCATCCAAGATAAACAAAGTGTCGCAATGATGACATTTTGGTTCGCGCCCACATCTCTATGAAATACCAAACACATAACGATTTTGTATAGGAAATGTATCAATAAAAAAATAAAATTTCTTGGGAAGCAAATTCCTCCAGCAAAACTGGTGCTTCCGTTTTCCTGAATTTTAATTGAACGTATTGCGCGCCTTGGCAGAGGAGGATTTTTCCCCGAGTACTTTCGTAAAAATACATCAGGGCAAAATTTATTGCTTCCTTTCTCTATTCCAAGTTTGGCACAATTTTGCCCTGTGCTATTTCTAAAAATAAATACGATAATGCGTTCCACATACATACAAAGGAAGTAGGAACCTTCTCCGAACACTGTGCAGCATCACAAAAACAAGTAATACACTTTACTTTTGTAGAGTGAAAGTCTCGTTTCCTCCCAGAGTGTATAATATCTCTAACTGTCAGAATGCCAGGAATCGTTCTCTCGTTCTTTCTACTAGTCAATCCATCCATATTTCTTCCCGTTACTTCCAACCAGAATCCTCTTACCATTTTTCTTCCATTATGCGAGAATTGGGGAGCGTATCCTATTTTTCCAAGAAGGAAAATGAAAAATAATAATCATAGGAATGCGAGCATGTTTTAAATTTCGTAGATTCTTTCTCTGTGCATAGATATATAGTTTTATTTATTGCGGTGTTTCGTTGCAGTGATGGCTTTATGTGGTGCAGAAGAATAAAGCCCTTATCCATGTTTCTTATGATATCCCAACACGCATGCTTTTTCTCTCGAGTAACTTTCATTACTCACAAACCCAGCGAGCGGGTCATTTAGCCACGCTAAAATACAATATCTCATCATCTTCCGCTAGATGATCTGGTTCGTGTTCTTGCTCCAGATTTCGTGTCTGTTGCACCACAGCTACAGAGTAATCCGAAGCCACTTATGTATATTGCAAATTACAAGGACAAGAGGGGACAAAAAGTGTCTTAAACTTGTCTGATAGCCTTCACTTTAAAATATCGAATCATGACATCCAGCTGGCGCTGACCAGTCCCCAGTTCCATAAAATATCAAGAAGCTAGTCAATATCTTTCCTTGGCCGGATGAAATTTGAGCTGCACTTGATGCTACACAAACCTATGTAGTAGAATTTGGAATACACATACATACATATATCCAGCAGGACACGTGTAGCTTCAACGTAGTAGTAGTACCAGCATTCTGTGCACAGGACTTTCCTTCCTTTCTCTGATTTTATTCAAGAAGTAGTAAACTAATACAAAGGCAATAGGAGCCAGAGAGCATCAGTAGAAGATTTCACATCGTATCCGGCTGTTGACTACCATTCCAACGATTCTCGACAGCAGACTCAGTATATTCATCCTGCCACTGTGAACCATAGGCATATCTTCATAACCACCACCAAGTATTGTACTTCTGACTAGTTCTGACTTGTGTGCAGATATTCACAATTTCACCATATACAAGTAGTGGTGGTAACATCATGTGTGGATAGATATATGACGTAGGTACTCACACGCTGCTGGAGGGAATGAAGGGAAAGCTTTATGTCGTAAAGATCTTTGCCTGCACCTCTTCTCTTCCACAGTTTTCTCTTTTTTTTACAAAAAAAAGGATATATGCATCAGACTTACTTAAAGTTATATTTTATGTACATATGTTATAAAAAGCAACCTGAGTGAAGCAGCATACTATTACCTATGTAGGTATCCGTGTACACACACATAAAAATGTCTTCCTCCTATTAGGACTAAAAATAGAATTTTACTACTATGGATCTACTGCGGCAAGGATTGGTTGCAAAAGAAAAGGAAAGGTATTTTAGTCGAGTTTTCCAAGTGTATTCTCCTACTTCTCCTACTGCTCTTTTGTCGTCCATTCAAGTTATACCAAAAGAGGCTTCTAACACACTTTAACAAGACCACTGGTAATAAGAAATATGCCTTTTATTTCACTCTGTTTTCTAGGCCGCCACTTCTACTTCGTTACCAAAAAAACAGTCAGTGAGGGGCAACAGCAGTGTGCCTTGTTATTCCAGGGATATCCCTCAGTGAGATTATGCACTGCGATGACATAGTCCATAAAAAACTTGGCTGTATCCAGAAAAAACTCCAAGTAAGAACACCACACCGCTGATATAATACCATTTTTGCATTATACAATGCAAAAAAAGGATATTTTTAGACGGGAGAGGGAAAGAAAGCAAAGGGGAAATAAAAAACTGGAGAAAGTAGGTCCCTTCACTATTCTTTAGTATTCAACTTTCTCAGCCACAATAATAACCAGAAGTCAGACAAAGAATCCTTTTTAACCAGAATGCATTAAGGGTGCTCAAGATCAGAATTATGTATACAGCAACACATCCGAGTATTTTTTGAATAAAAAACTTGGCTGTATCCAGAAAAAACTCCAAGTAAGAACACCACACCGCTGATATAATACCATTTTTGCATTATACAATGCAAAAAAGGATATTTTTAGACGGGAGAGGGAAAGAAAGCAAAAGGGAAATAAAAAACTGGAGAAAGTAGGTCCCTTCACTATTCTTTAGTATTCAACTTTCCCAGCCACAATAATAACCAGAAGTCAGACAAAGAATCCTTTTTAACCAGAATGCATTAAGGGTGCTCAAGATCAGAATTATGTATACAGCAACACATCCGAGTATTTTTTGTTGGTTCCTCAAGCAGATGTTTTCAGCATAGCTATATACGGATTGAAAGTAAAATGCGTACGTTTGGATAACGGAAGATGAGCATTTATGCTATCTCGAGTCGAGACATCTCAGTAGTTTCTTATTTTCTTCTGTGGCTGCAACAAAAAAGGAGCAAACAAACGGGGAAACAACAAACTTTGTATATTTAGAGAGAAGATGTGTGGCGAAATAAAAAATGTGCTATGCGAATGTGTTAATGCTGTAGCTTACAATGAAAAGTTCTTTTATTTTACTTTTCAAATGCGTAAAATACTCCTTTTTGATGTCTTCAAGTTTTTATTTTCTCTCCTAAGCCAAGTGATTACGCTTCTTATTATTACTACACATTCCCTTTTTGATTGTTTTCTTTCCACTTGAGTCTCACAATTATTAGGAAAAGCTATAACGAAGTCTGCTTGAAAGAAAAAAGCTAAAGAGATTAAGATACAAAGGCCAAGTACGGCTGAATAATTGATCCTTTTTAATTCACAAGTGCATTGAAATACGTTCTTCTTTTCCCTTGTTTTTTTTTCTTCAGAGGGGAACTTTTGAGAAGGAAGTAAACTGTAAGCAATATATTATAAACAGGGAAAAAAGAAAGAAACACAACAGTCTTTCCAAAACTTTTTGTGGACTTTTCAAAATGCTTTAGCTCTCGAGATGGAAGAAAAAGGCGAGGAGACTTGCGTAATCCCCAGTTCGTTGAAGGAACTGCCAACTGTATCCCTTTTTATTCTTCAAGAGTGGTCTTATTTTGAAAACAGCAGCCGACCAATATAGGTATCCCCATATTAATTGATCAGAACAATGTTGCACAATGCATTTGGTAAAATCTTGATAAGGAATCCAATTATAATACAGAACATATATAGAATTTAATGAGACTTTAAATACGGATTTTCTCATGCCTAATTTCGTTGGCTTTATAACATTAAAGTATAACGTTGAATAATTTGCAATCGTTATTACATGTTCAAGCTCATCTCCAACTCATATACTGAGATTGAATCCCATATTGCAAAGCAAATTGGGATACAAATGAAACTAATATTTCTACCACTTAACGCTGCTATTCTCGTTGAAGCACATATGTACGAACATGAACATTGTGTTTCTAAAGACATTTAATACAAGTAATGACTAGTAAACCTAAAGTGGAAAATATCTTATGGAACAGTGTACATATATGTACCAAACTGAAATTTACCTCGAAGAAGAAAACTCTGACATTATCCGACGTCTTATTTGTTTCGGCCTTAGCGATAACGATGAAACGATCGTTTACAAATTTGTCTGTCTTGGATGTAAGACAGTAGTAGTTTGCTCAACAACATATGCAAATGTAAACGTGTGCTGTCTGTGGTCTACTCCCGGAAGGCTCAAAACCATATTAATTCCAAATTCCTAGCAGAAAATGTAAAATTACGCAAGCAAAATGAGTGAAATTTATGCTTCTATGTATTTAAATATTTGCATGAGACAGTCTTGGGTTCTCGCCATTTTTGAATTCGGATGAAATACGTGATTCGCAGATAGTTTTAAAGATTTAAAACTTTCTCTTTATTATTCACACACCCTGTGCCGTACACCAACCACTTCTCTAGAAAAAAAACGCAATCTTCGAGAAAAGCCTCCGCCTCTTGTGCAAAATAAAGGTGATGGGAAGATTGAAGCCACAATGTAAAAGTTGGTAACACATACATTATACATCTGTACATATGTGCAACTCAAATTACTTTTCTTCCATATAATCAAATTGCGTTTTAGAAGTTCCCCATTCTTCAATATAAGACCGTATAAATAATGACTTCTTCTAACGTCCAATATTTGGGAATTGTGTATGACTTTTTATTTCACACTTTCGTTCACATTACTCTATCGAAAGTAGAAAATGGTCTGGTCCAATATTGGGGTACAATTGTAAAAAAAACTAATCATGCTCCCTCCCATCACCATGAATTTCTGTAATGGTAGCTCAAGTAAAATATGTCGAGCAGAAGCTGCTCACAACTGCGCAAAAAAACTAGGTAAATACCATGAATCTCTTCGGGTATGAATTACAGTATTGAGAAAATGGACAGTAAAAGCCTATTTCCTTCTTGAATCATGCCAAGATATCACCTTATGATCTACACGCAACACAAAAGCCTGAATACAAATGTAGTGAAAAAAAAACAGGAGAAAGCTAAAAGTATTTTTACATTGAAAATGAGGAAAAGGAGAAACAAGAAAACCTCAATGGCTCAACAAAAATAGGGAAGTAAGAAAAAAACGAGGACAAGTTGATTTCAAAGAATGGGCAATTTTCCCAAGATTTAAAAAAAATCCTCTGGAATAGCTGGAGCATTTCATCTGTACCGCATATCACATTACAGATGTGTGTGGGGTAAAGTAACATATATATAAGCATCAGTATTGACTTGCAATTTAACATTTTTTTTTTAAATTTCATGTTTGTAAGGTACATCTGTATGAAGCAAGCTTGGTGCATAAGTTATGTATGAGTGAATCTAGAAGGAAAAGTTACTTTTTATACGATGAAAAATGTCATTTGATTCCACACACCATGTGTACTGATGTACTATATGTATGTGTGTATGATTTATTTTATTCGACGAAGTATTCGCATTTCTCCTTCACACCCTGATTCTTCACTCGGTTTCTTTTTTATGTTTAAGGAACTATACTTACGTGACACGCCTGCAGTTCGTTTGTGAAAGGTATACTATAGGGCCATCATTTCCAGTCCCCTCAATTTTTACAATGGGCCTCTTTCTATATCATAGTCACGAGACGAATGAATGCTTTGAAATCCACAACCCTTTTGTACATTAAACTATATTTAGCGACTGGCAACTCCTGATACTATACGTTTTTGACTGGCAAATTGCCAGAAACATGTGTCGAGTTTCCAGAAATACACAAGAAAGGAAAACGTTTCTGCGAGAAAGAGCCATAGGATTATTTTATCAAATTAATAGGTACTCATTTAAATGGCTTTACAAGTCTTTTATGAAGTTAGCTGTCACCCAAACGATGTTTTCAACTTTATCAAAAGTTGCAGACATTTTGATTCAAACTAATGAGAAACTATAACTTCCTTGTGGTTGATCAGGTCTCACTTAATTTGGTCTACACAATCTTGGCCCAGAAACGGTACCTTGACTCATCCTATATTTCAATGGGCAACAATGTACCTCATTTACATAAATATGTTACTCACCAAATCACTCTGTCCATCACAAACTTTAGATGGATAGTATAAATACTGTTTGCCCCGGGCAGAAGAAGTTGGATGGAAGGTTTGTTTCCCATGTATTGTCTGTCGTTAACTAAGAGAAAATAGCAAAAACTGCTGACTCGAATTAATTCCAGTACATTTTCTATTAAGTACAGCGTTACAAAACCGTGCTAACGTTGAAGAAGCTTACGGATCTACTCTCCATTATTTCACTTCGGCCAATTAAAAGTGTTATTAATATTAGCATGAAGATAAAATTAACCCTGTAAACAGGAAAATGGTTAGATTTTACATAACATACTGACCCTACTTATGAGCACAGCACAGGTTTGGTTTTTTAATTTCCATTAAATGTTTCTTTAAACCTAACCCATAGATTAGCAAAACTCCCAAAAATATAAAAGTAAGCTGCTTTTTGTTGTAAGATCTGTTTTTGCGTGTGCAACTCACTATTTTAGCTCCAAAAGTACCTTTTTGGTGTGTATATGGGGTCAGTGTGAAAAACTCAGCCCAAGAAATCTTTGTTTGTGTGAATCTATGTTTGTCTGCAGATGGAGTACGTCAATTCAACCGTAAGGCAATGGCAAATCAAGTGGTTCTCTAATATTTACCACATACAACATGTAAGGAAAAATACTACATAATTTAACGTGTATCCCCTATAGCATTTCTTCTAGGACGAACGTATGAGATCGTTCGTTGCACCCGCACATCCATTATTATCACCATACCCTCTCTCGTCTCGTGAGTTCATAAATGATTCATGACAAAATTCAATCTTTTTAGTAATAATAAAGGCGAGAGAAAATATGTGTTAAGCCCACCTGTTTAGCCGCGCCAGCACATAAAGTAAACAACGTCTCGTGGTAGGTAATAATAAAGGTTGTAAGAGAAAGGTTTGAAAGAGTGAGAGATGGACAGAGAAAATGGTTAACCATAAGAGAACAAACGCTTTTTCTTTAGGGCTTTTAGGGATCCATCGACCACATGAAAAGATATGTCATGAAATAGAATAAGTGAATGCTCTTCATCTGCTTCGATCCAAACTTAACCCTATGTCTTCTCTCTTTCATTCTTTTACTTCGTTATCCCACTTTGATTTTATAGAAGGTTCGCAGCCTCACTCAACCACACGATATTACCTATATGCATGTGTGTACCAAATCTTTTATTTTTTGCATCACACTTTCACAGAATCTCCCCTTGCGTGCTGCCGCCCTGTCTAAACCACAAACATCTTTTCATTTCCTTTACGAACGGCGATGAAAATTTATAGCATCTTTTATTAGCTCCAAGAA
>JAHZNF010002138.1:0-12800 GCA_027744215.1 Troglopedetes dispersus
CACATTTTATATCAATATCCCCCCTGAAAATTGTCAGTATCCCCCCGCGAATTTTTGTGTTCCGGCGCCACTGAGGATGTAAATACTGTCACAATATAAATTTCATATTTCTGAGTGTACATCTTTTTTTAAAACGCGTAAGATACACGTTACAAGCACATATATACTCTGACTTCATAAAGGGTTGATTTTACATATATTCAAACAATCTTCTTAAAAAAACTCAAGTAAAGATAAAAACAAAATAAGAGAAAAACACTTTAATTTTCCCCTGCTCTGTAGCTCTTGCCATCGTTTCATGAAAAACCAATAATAAGAAAACCAGAGGTAAGACAATTTTGAAGACAAAACAATTCGTCGTAACTGCAGCTTTCCGCCATTGTTGTAAGTATTGTTACATTCTTGAACCAGTATAGTGAGTGAGATAACTGAGGAGAAATGAGTGTGTCTGGCACAGACAGTGGAAATAAAACATTTATTTCAGGACATGAAACAAGCCTTAAAAAATGGGAAATGAGTAGCATTTTGTTTTTTAAAACTCTTGATAAAATGCAAAAAGCAGAGTCTGACTGAAAGAATAGGTGCAGATTTGCACAGATGAATGACGGTGGTACAACATACACGGGCCCGTACAAAAACCTTCGTTTACCATGCACAAAAAACCGTGGCGGCATATAAAACCGTCTGAAGGGAAAATTGCAATAATAGTAATTGCCGTAATAAGCATGTATAAGGTTTTTAAGGCGAGTATAAAGTGTATCGCACAGACTGATGAGTTTGCTACTGGACGAAAATTTCTTTGTTAATGGAGGGAATCGGAGGAAGTACCATAAAAAAGTGTATAATATCCCCGTTCATTGTTGATGTTTACCTGTTCTTCAGAGGCAATATAGTTAGTTACAGAGGGATAATCTGGAAAGTAAAAATAATACAGGAATCACCATTATTTCGTGTTAAATAATTTCTTTTTTTTTTGTTTCTTCGTTTTCTACCAAACACATCCCATCGTCTACATTGTTGTTGTCTGCTTCTGCTTACTAAAGCGTGCGATCCAACCTAAAAATTGAAGTAGCCAATCCGAGTAGAAAATGTTCGGCTCAGTAAACACGACGATGAATGGATGGATGAATAGATGGATAATGCTTTATGCACATCCTATTATTGTGTAACGCAATAATATTAACTTCAAATGTCTATCTCCTTATAGTATATGACACAGGTAGGAAAAGGAGCAGAGAGACTAACCACCAACTTATGCAAGCAAAAACCAAAGTCGATTTTTTCCTTCTTCCTTTGCGTCGCTCTTAACTTTATTTATGTCTATTTCAGTCCTGCTCCTATTACTGTGGGAGGTAGTCTCACAACTCTGAGATCTTTTGCCTCGTAGGATTTCAGCAGCAGTGATAGTCAAGTTTTTTTTAAAAAAAAATCGTCTTTACTGGGAACTAGCAGACACATTGCATGCAAGTTGGTGTTATTTTTATGCATTCATGCATCAGCAGCGTCAGCGTCAGCATCAAAATTATATTGCTCTCCGACGTATGCATGTACGTAGCAATATACATTTAACTACTTCTCTGATTTCATGTGGACTCATTGTTCTGGAACGGAAAGTTGAAAAGTATATCAGAGAAGAGGAGTCGAAGAATAAAAAGTTTTTTTTTTCGTTTTCCTTTCTTGCATAAAATTACAATAATAATCACGATGAATATGTATAATATCTACAGTGCATGTATAATCACAAGAATAAAAAGACCCCAACAGAATTAAAAGGAGAAGGGTATACCTACCTACGTCAGCACATCCATTTTTATTGTGAATTAATGATCTATAAGTTTATTGCTGCTGATTCTTAAATGTAGGCCTGATGGACACAAAGGAACTACTTTTAATAAAAGATACATATATATAGTTTATAACAAATTTACTAAATTTATTTAAAAATGCTCATAAAACAAGGAATTATTTATTGTTTCATTTTTAACGAATAAAAAATCCGATTTTTTTTTCTGCTGCTCCAATGCAAATTCTTAATGTATTCAGGAAAAAGATCTTCTTACTCAATTCAGGAAACAAGGAACAGAGTAAAAAATTTCCAGTGCGTGTAGGTATGCTTTTTATGTATGAATAATATGCGTACACATAATTGTATCAACTACCGCCCACATGCTAGTAAACAAACAATAGGCTTGTAAATCGTTACGTATTTTACAAAGAAAGGCTGGAGTACATAGACTCTTGACTCTTCCAAGAAAACGAAGAAATACGGCTGAAGGAATGGATGGTACACTCTTCTATTGAATTAAAACAAGGAGGCACTTTTACTAACGCTCAACCATTATTATATATTACATCAACGGTGGTTGCAGTAGTACTAAAGTACTCCTACAACTTATTCCCACTTTGCGAGTCGATTGTTATATGTGCGGGATACATATATATTGAGCTCCAATATTGTGTGAGGACAATATATATCAATTATATCATGTACATATTATTATAGATGGAGTGCTATTGTGTAATAAATTCACTGGAGCAGAGAATGATGGGAAAACATCATGGTCATTATTTGTGTAGAAAAAGAATCAAAAAGAAGGCAGCGAGTTTGGATATTATTATGCCTCCTCTCTCTTCTGAGCGTAAATATTCATTTATTTGTCTGTTTTATATATATATGTAATTTCGCTGGAAACCAAATGCTACAGTGATGATGACGATGGTGGCGTGGTGATGGTCGAATGTCTTTTTCTCTTTCTTCAAAAGTTCATCATGTTTGATGATGATGACGCTTCTTTAAAAAAATCATACTTATTTTTATATATTGGTCGTAAAAATAAAGTTTTTGTTGTTTAGTCGAGGATTTATTTTTACTGATGCAGTGCTGTAAAATATACACGTACATGGCTCGACGTCGACCTGGTAATAGTGCACATGTACTATTTCTATTTATTATTTCTGATGCTGTTTTTCATTGTGTTCTGAGCAAGCGCTCCTCTTCCCTTGCTACATTACGTATATTTTTTCGCTGTGTGGTGGGGAGGGGGATTTTTGTTGGTAAAATTATTATTATTACCAGTATCAAAGAAGTCGAAGAAGCCATTGCTAATCAAGAGTATCTAATTCAAGAATGAAATAAATAGACAGACGGTCATGGGAGCTGAACTTGTGAAAAAAAAGATACAACAGAAGAATAAATAGTTTTGTGGGTATGTGCATTTCCGACTTCATCAGTCTTATTATTACTATACGTGTAGGATTGTGTAACATTTTACAGTAACAACTTCAAATAATGCTGTGATGATTTTGGTTGCGTTTTACAACAATGATGAATATTTTTCTAACACTTCAATGTTAATTTTTTTCTACTTGTTTTATTTTTTTCAAAAAATAAGATCTACATAATCATCATCAATGGTATCATTACGTGACTGCTCAAAACTATGATGTACTAGCTGCCTTATATTTAATGTCAAAAATATAGTTTCACATGGATAGTAATACTATTATCCATCCACCACTGCTCTCATCTCCTGGAAGGATTGATGTGCAGTCAAATGAATAATTCCCTTTTTCATCCAATTTTTTTTTGTTTTCTGCTCCTAAACTACTACATAACATGACGCATGGATGAATTCCACCTTCCAACAACTCCTACTACACCATCTTCCACGAAATTCTAAGTTCTTGATCATCAGAATGATAATATATGACATGATTTGCGTAATGAATGTTGTACAGTGAAGCTGGATCGAATCAACAAGAAATACAAAGAAAAAAAATCGTTTTGCAATTTTTTGTGTGGGGTTGCAAGCAAAGCTTGTGTGGGGCAGTAATGACACGGACTCAGGTACATGGTCTAAAAATATAATATGTTTTTTGGAAACTAATAAAATCCATTTTTTTTTACTTCATTTTCACATTTGGAAATTAGTCTTAATAATAAGTAATCAAACTTGCACTGCCTACCACCAAAACCGAAGCAATAAAACACCACCAATACAACTACCAATCGCTTCACCCTTTGTTANTTAGTTGAGTGGAACGTCTTCCATGAGGTATTATCCAAGCTTAAATATATTGAACAGGTTGGCATAAATTTGAAGAAATAAGTTGGTGTTCGTGAACTGGAAATGTAATTATTATTACAAATTATATATTGCTTTTCCTCATTTGCCACTTAAGTATAATAAATTCTATTACGTAATTCGCACTTTCTGGATGGGATGTTATGAGATTTTTCTTGTGAAACAAAATCACGTACTTTACGTTGGAGAATTGATGAGTGATAAACCTTTTGGAATATTGCATCATATCTCGATGTAATGAAAATCATAGTAACAAAGGGTGAAGCGATTGGTACTTGTATTGGTGGTGTATTTATTGCTTCGGTTTTGGTGGTAGGCAGTGCAAGTTTGATTATTTATTATTAAGACTAATTTCCAAATGTGAAAATGAAGTAAAAAAAAATTAAGTATTATCTTCCGTGTTCTATTATTTATTATGCCCGCGAGTCTTTCCACTTCTTGTTAGGGAAATTATTTTATAGGTATTTAATTGTGATTCACCTTGAAAAAACTTCATTGATGAAAAGTCGAAGTTCACACACATTAATTCCATTAAGCGCTGCTCCCGACGGGGATGTTGGTGCAATGGCGCAGCAGCAAAGTAAAGCAAAAACATCACACATTGTACGCACATAGGCTTTGCAAAGTGTTAGCCGTTTGCTGTGAAGTAACATGGATAATTACTGTAATGGTTATTTTAAGTGATGTATTGACTGCGTCAAACCAAGCAACCAGCTGGATCTAATCTAAAATTGCCCGTTGTCAGTGTTCGTTTTTCGTAGGGGCACTTCACTTCTGTATGATTATATGATCAGTTCTGGCGAGTGAACAATATTATGTGAAACAACATTATTGTCATTAATTTTAAGCAATTTATATTTTTTTCTAAATTAATGAATATGATCAGTTCTGGCGAGTGAACAATATTATGTGAAACAACATTATTGTCATTAATTTTAAGCAATTTATATTTTTTTTCTAAATTAATGTACATGCGTACCAACTTATGGCGTGCTCGCCTTTTTTTTCAAGTTTCACTTTTATGATTTTTTTCTCTCATTAAATTTACCAACTGAGACGGATCAACCCAACTTTGTGTACAATACAAACAATAGTAATAATGATTGTCTACTACGACACATTCGAAAATTTCGTTTTATGTGGATACGAAAAAAAATTGGACGTCATATGAAAATTATATTGAGTATTGTTTTGTATTTAAAATTTTCCTAAAATCATAATGTTCAAATAGGCATTACATTTGTCAGGATTGCAGCAAGCAACCATGATATTTATTTGGCATTCCACACTGCGTGTTTGATTACTCACACAGATAAATTAAACATTTAAATCTAACCCGAATATAAAATCCGTACGAGAGATGTGATAAATTAGCACGATATGTAGTCATAATTTTAATTATGCTGTGTTTCACAAGTAAGTAGCTGCAGTGCGAGCTTCTTGCAATCTGCAGCACTCAATTGTTCAGCTCCACAATTGCATTGCACGTGATACGCCACACTTAAACCAAATAAACACGGTGCACCTAACACTCACGAAACAGTTTCCACAGATGCTACTTAAAGAGACCCAAAGCAGAGATGCACCAATTCTTCTATGCTAATATTATCATAAAGTCTGTTTTCCTATGAGTCATGTCTTACTATTTCTTCAAGATTATATGAACGTGGTAGCAAATGCATGCAATGGGGATTCAGCAAAGGCACAGCTTAAACTCTAAATCAAGCTAGCGTATAAAGAGAAAGATTTTCAAGTTTTAAGATACGCATTATTTCAATGCTGAGGAAGCACTTTACATGGCAAGACGGGTACAGAAATTGTTTCACAACTGAGTACATGTGCATTTTACGTCGCATGTTTCTACTGTGCACTGTTGTAGTATTGCATTCATAAAAAAATAAAAGTAAATGGGGTAAATGAGGGATGTTTTCCAACTAATTGCATGAGAAACGAAAAGGAGATTCAGTGGTTTACGGAGAATTAAATTCTAACGCCAGGATTTTTAATGAGTGGAATATTTCCGTTATTATATGATTCGATCAATTCAGTTCAAACTGACTTTGAAGAAACTTTTACAATGATTTTATCAATTTTAAAAATTGTAAATTTGTGGGCAATACCAAACAAAACTGAAAAAGAAAACGAAAATGCAATTCCATAATTATTACAAACTTGTCCGTTTTAATTAAATATTAAAGTCGAGTTTATGTAAATGTTAAATGCATCATTGTTATTGGTTTAACATACATTTTGCACCAAGCATAAATCCCGTCCGTCAATCCACGCAGAAGTGTATTTTGCCAGTGTTTTGGTCGTGTGCTACGTCAGCTCTAATAACAATCAGACTCGATTTCTATCGTTTCCCTTTTAGCATTTTTATAAATAACAGGAAAAACGCGCATATGCTTGTCAACTAATTTGCGAAAAATTATGAAGACGTTCTAAAACGTCAGCATTTTTTCCCCGTGCTGCTAATAATACCGGAATTATGTATACAGAACGTGCCAGAAAGGTTATACTTAAGGCTGCCGATGATGTAGTAATAATTACCCCTCAACATTGTTGAGTTCGCAGAGTGATGAAGGGCACAAAACCGATTCCTGTTGAACTACCTAACTGTGCTCCCGAGCACGATTAAAATATCTAGTAAAGTGGTCATATCAAGCAATTGCTATTTCTCCTACAACTTTTTACTTATCCTGAAATTGAGAAAAACCAGAATAGTAAGTTTTCCACAAAATGAAAAGTTTTACACGATCTTGTTGTAAACACAGAACAATTTAATAATAAGGCGCAATTTATGCGCTCAGAAAAAGTCACTAGGAGGACAAGAAATAAAGAGAAAAAACCGGACAGAACAATGCAGACAACTTAAACAGTAACAGCAACAGAAAAAGGAAGAAATAGCCCGGTTTGGCAAGTGCCGAGTGTCCGTGTTTCAGATGACTGTGATGTTATGGATGCAGTTAGTCTTCTGTATCAACATAAAAACCTTGTGCAAGTATTCACATTCTCATGTATCAAAAATATGTTTACCTATCTACGTAACGGAGATGACTATCGCTTTCCATAACCGCGCAAATTCGAGAAATTCAGTTTAGAAAGGACTTTTTCCCCTGTGTGTCTGTCCGTCTCGTGAGCACTAATATTCAATTTTGAAATATTATTTTTGTAGCAGATGGTCAATACTGAATTCAGCTGGGGAACAGGAATCATATATGAGAAACATGTTAATTAATCATCAAAATGATAATTTCGTGCTCAAATTATAGCTGGAATTCTCTGGTATTTCATGTCCAATGTAAAATGTTGGTTTATTATGCACATCTCGTTGCACTTGCAAACCGTAAACCGGGAGAAGGAGGTTGCTGGTTGCTCCACTTACACAAGTGTTGAAATTGTTACAAGTGTACAAGTTGTAACAACAGCAGCTAGCCGGAGAGAAAAAAAAGTAAAAACAGGATGTGAACTGCAATTGCACATTAAAAATGTACGTAATAACCTTCTGCTGTGTGCTATACAGAGAGGGTCTATGTGTGTGTGTGGTTTTTTCTTTATATTTGCCTTGAATATCATACTAAACGAAGAGAGAGTGCGCGGGTAAGTTGCGCTTGTAAGGTCGGTGTACACATAATTTAGGCCACGCACTACCAGTCAACCTCCATAAGAAGTTGCTCTCTGTAACATTGTTTCTTGTAAAAACATGCAAAAAACTGGTGCTTCAAACTGAAAACTAGTGTACTTTGATGGACCTTGGTTCGCACAATGCACTCTATTGTCTTTATACTTGAGCAGAAAGCACCGAGTGCATAAAACTCACGGAGATTTCTTGCTGGAAGGAAAGTAGGGTGGGCAGGCGATGGAGCAAAAGCATGAAATGCATAACACTGACCAATATTTCAAGTTTTTGTGGGTGAAAACACCATAATACTACTCGCAGAATACCATACTCTCTCTCTCTCTCTCATCCACACGACAGGGAAGAGGAAAAAGATGCGTGGACCACTAAATAATAATAATACCAAGTAAGTGCTCCATTATTATACAACTCTCCGTTCTTTTAAGCAAGTTCCGTCGTGAAACTGCTTTCCACTCTCTCTCCTCTCTCTCTCACTTCAGTGAAAACTAGTTTCATGGCATGGCATAATGTGGATTCGTGGAAACGCAAGCAGAGAATATGAAAACGTAACGGAAAAGCAGGGCGACATCGACCCGAGAGGGAGAAGTAAAAAGGGAAATGCGCTCGTTGCATTGCATTACACTCGTTGTTGCAAATGCAATGAATGAGGAGAGAAAAGGGAGAGACTTGCATAATGTTAGGACACGATGAAGTGAACAAGCAGATACGGGAAAAAGAGGAACTGTACTGTGGTTTTGTAGCTGCATCATCATCGCTGACATGTCCATGACCACATGTAAACTATGTATATGCATTTATGTACATAATATGTGTTTTGTGTACACACTCGTGCCCATCCTTTTGTCAATTTTGGTCGGGGAGCGAGCGAGCACGTGTAATAGTGTCTTGCAGTGACCGTTTTATGAGACATTATCGCATGCTTTTATGCCCCCCTGCTTTATATTAATAAACCAAAGAAGGTCACTCGCAATCCTCGCTGAAACGTGTTGTGCAACATTGTCTTCCTTTTCACTCCAAGGTGGATCCCTACAAAGACATGAAACGCGGAGCGAGCCAGGATGTTCAAAAACATATTATGACGAGAAGAACAGGAGGGAGTTGCTTTTACTAAGTTCCTCTTTACTTGAGACCACAATAAAATTCACATTATCTTCCTCAAATTATTACCTTTCTTACCATCTTTTTAACATTTAATTGCAGTCGTACGTCAATTTATGTATGCGTTCCTGGGGTCCTGAGGTGATGAAATCATGGGTAGTAACACAGACTCTGGAATGCAGTTGACATGTTTTCACGAAAAAAATTATGTAAACAAGACTGAAAATATCCTCAACTATTTATAAACAATATTAATGTGTCTGGTCGCAACAAAATCCAGGAAAATTTGCATCGCTAAGGGAATTAAGGATTGCATCACACTTGCACATTACCAGATTAGTGCATATTCTTACATGCATAAGTACGTCATCTATCTATAATCCATAAGGAAAATAGCAAAAGTTAAGTGCATTTCTGTCTGCAGCATGAAAACGAACACTGGCAATCATTGTACGCTTTGGCTGCAGTGACTCACGTTGCCCTCATTTCACTCCGTCAGACAGACTGGTTAGGTTACCCCATCAATACACGAAATACCGATACGTATCATTGCTCTCATTCAACTACCACCACCACCACCACCGAAGCAGAGTGGCAGGGTTGACGCATACCACTCTGCCAGTGTGGTCCGCTTGTCTTGCACATCTGCCCTGCCAAGTGTGAGTGAGTGAAAAAGTGTATTGAGCAATAAATGGATGTTTTATTTATGAGAGTTTTTCGACAACAGCTTACATCTTACTTTGTCAATTACGCTGACTAATTCGCCATAAAAATTCTCAGGCGGATATTCCAGACAGAAAAAAAGGAGAAAAAATCTTGTTCTAAACTAGTGTATTCTCTTTTTTTGGGGTAAATGTTGACAAATTTAATTGTTATTGCTATCAGAAATTGAACAAAAGAAGAGAGTATTTACAAAAAGGAAAAAAAGAAGAAACTGAATGGGTGGCATAAACCCAGGTTCATTTTTTCTTTCGTCTCCTCCACTCAATAATGTTATTATCATCATTATGGTGGTGTGGTAAATGGATCTAAAATGCATGTCATGTCATCATCATCATCACCTTCGTATCATCTTTTATTTATCTCCAACTCCCAAACATATCGCCAACGGACGTAGGTATTCAGGTATATTTTTTACACTTACCATCTTCAACAATATAGTTGGGTGTTTTAAAAATCCGCTATGAGGCTGCAAAAATAAAACTTTAAGAAATGGATAACGTCGAGTTTTACAAACACATACAAGGCAACAATATTATTTTTATTGTTATTGTAAATAGTATCGTAGTTCACTTCAATTACATGAATGCAAATGCATTTTTCCCTTTTTTTGCACATTCCGGTTGTATTCCATTGTGGTAATAGTGCAGGCAGGTAGGTAGTCCGTGCATAAAAATAGAATTGAATTTTTGTGCACACCGACTGACCGTGTAAAATGAAACGAAAAGGAGAAAAGAGAGGAAAGAGATGGGAGCACAACTCACAAAACGACACTAATCTTGATGACTGTGATGATACTTTATCAAAGATTCATGTACGGTTGAACGTGCAGTATCATGAAAGTATATAATATATTATGCAAGTTTGTTGTTATGTATACAATTCTTACATTTTTGTGCTTATCTAAAGATCAAGCAGAACTGTAGATTGAGGCAGAAAATGGTATCTAAGGGTAGTAAATTTATATTGTAAGTAAACTAAAATACCCCTTTAGGTTTCAACGACAATTGAGTATGTACACTTGTTTATTGGAACAGAATATATTTGTATGCAAATGCCTCTTTCTGAATAAAAAATGATTTTGTGCTCTTCACATTTCTTGAATTCAAAGTGAAATATGCAGACCGAGCGATGAAGATAATAAAAAATTCATTACTTTAAATTAGATCGAATTTAAGAGATTCAATGAAAGGAATGATATCAGGAATATATTCTTACAAATGTACAAAGATCAGTAAAATGTTGTGCTCATTGAAGCTATTTCTATGTTTCACAGAGTAAGGAAATATTTTCACAAAAGTTAGGTTGGATTGTTGAAACTTTATTATTGTCATTTTGTGTATTGTGAGGTGTGTGTGTTTAATTGTGTCCCACAATTAAAATATTGTTCGTGTAAGAACAATAATTTTTTAGTCCAAACTGCATTGTGATATCGTGGAACGTAAGAGATTGAGGGCAATATCTTGGTTTTTCAGAAACCACTTTGGAAACCGACTTTCCGCAACGATTCCGAATTCCTATATGTGCTAATACAGATTCAACGAATAGTTTTATCAAAAATTGTCAAAAACCATCAAAAACCATTTGAGAAATATTGCCCTTTTGCAAAATTATATAGTTTAGTAGGAGGGAACCGACAGTGACAGCAAACTTTATATTTTAATTTTGCACCTGCACCCTGCATTATTTGAGCATTAGCTCGTTCCTCCAAACCGCCGTATGGTTCAAGAAAAAAATCTGAGTACATAATATGAAACCCGTCTTCATTTTTTTGATGACGATTATTTTTTTGAAAATGCAAATAAAAAGCGCGCGGACTAATTTCTAGAGCAACATTTCCTAAAAGCTGTCAGTCATCAGAGTGCAGTAGAAAAGATTTCCAACAAAAAGTAAAGAAAGCTTACTCCCTTCTGCACCAAGACAGTTTCTGGATACACTAGGCAAAAAATGTGGATTATTGAAGGAAGGGAACAGGAAACAAATAGATTGTATTAATTTTGCACCTGCACCCTGCATTATTTGAGCATTAGCTCGTTCCTCCAAACCGCCGTATGGTTCAAGAAAAAAATCTGAGTACGTAATATGAAACCCGTCTTCATTTTTTTTGATGACGATTATTTTTTTGAAAATGCAAATAAAAAGCGCGCGGACTAATTTCTAGAGCAACATTTCCTGAAAGCTGTCAGTCATCAGAGTGCAGTAGAAAAGATTTCCAACAAAAAGTAAAGAAGCTTACTCCCTTCTGCACCAAGACAGTTTCTGGATACACTAGGCAAAAAATGTGGATTATTGAAGGAAGGGAACAGGAAACAAATAGATTGTGAAATAAAAAAGAGGAGCGTCGTAACAAACGTAACATCATCATATCATTCAGCGCAAACTGCCTCACCATCACATCAAGAGGAACGAGGCGCTCACGACGACCAGTAAAGCGAGCGTGCAACACAGCACACACTCATACACACAGAGGAAAAAATCCGAACGAAACAGCAGCAGCAGCGAACTCGATGTGAGAACAGAGGAGAAGCGAAGCAGTCAAACTCTGTGTAGCATTACATTGAACAACACATCACATCATGCAATATTATACTGATGTGTATGGAATGGAGAAACCGTCTTGGGTTGGTTACCAATCCTCCACCCTTTTGGGTCGGACCGAACCTCCAATCCGGGAATCAATCCGGACCCAAGGCATGCGCCGATTCTTATTTCCTATAGACAATTCCTGATCAGATCGAATGATCGGCCCCTCTTTTCTCATACACACACTCACATCCAGATCATTCAACAAAATCAACCAGGGGAACTGGGGGTCGGTGAAGCAAGCAAAAAATATCCTTGCTCTGCTCACTCACACATCTTTCCTTTTCTTTCGTCTCCGTATACATTTTTTCCTCGCTACGCGTTTGCTATACATTCACATCATTCTTTTTTGGGTGCTCTCTTCAGTCACTCTACCAAACTCCTATTTTCTCTATTGCACTTTTCTATGTATGATCGCCGTCATTCCACCCTTGTGCAATATCACTGTGAAGAAAGCAATACACGCACTTATTGTCGTACAACCTCCACGCATCCATCCATCTACTCATCCATACATATGGTACATCGACACGTAATCGAACCAAGCACAAAGTGCAGTTTTCTTTTACCCCTTTTCCTCTTTCTTCGCAATCGCTCAAGCCATTTCTTTGATAAATGATGTTACTTTTGATTGTAAACATAATGATAACGGACGGAATTGAGGAATGGCAAAA
>JAHZNF010002139.1:0-16190 GCA_027744215.1 Troglopedetes dispersus
AAATAAAATTATAATTACCTCGTATCCTTTGATAGAATTGCACACTTCAGAGATCACAGGAGCCTTCGTGTTGATTCCATCCAATACACGAATGACATCAGTTTTATTCAGACAACTGTTGTGGTCAAATCATCAGCAATAATAAAAATAACAAAACCAGCGCTCCATTCATTCTTTTAGTGTGACAACGAACGAAAAAGTAATATAGGTAGAACGATGCGTTAGTTTTCTGCTGTTTTGCAAGAACAAAGGTGATAGGATTGATGACCATAATATAATTGTGCAAACTACTCAGGAACGGGTAATTTGGCAATATTTATACATACAAGCACGGCATTGGAAGCTCAACTATTTTTTGCGTAGTTCAATGATGCAGGTCTGAGCCTTAGACACGATTTTAATTAATTTACAAAATTAATGAATTACTGTCTTACCTGTACTGTCCAGGTTGTAAGGCCACAGTTTCGAATTCAACTCGAATTCTTTTATGCAAGCTGCAATAATCACACACCAAAAATATCAATCAAATTACTTAGATTGCGATTGTCTCTCATCTAAACAGTAAATTGATGTACCCAAGATGGAACGGTACATAATACTTTGTTTGCAGACGCTAAATTTATTAAAGAAAATCAACCTTTTTGAAATAAATCAACCACCGAAACCGAGTGAGACCTAACCAGAATATGTAATTCCAGGGAACCAATTTTTCCAATCCTTCCAATTTCAAATACGTGTGGTTGTGGTTCGAATCAACGGAAAGGTCTTAAACATATACAGACTTTTCCCACAACTTCCCCGCAGTTTTGTCCAAGTCAAGTTAATTTAGCCTCAGTACCCCCCAAAATGATAGGAAGATCGGACGCTACAAGGGACATTTTATATGAACACACTACACGGCAATACCTCCATAAAACAGAAAATCCCTTGACAAACTTCATTCCTGTATAAATAATAATTTTATATGATTCACCAATGAACCTGACTTCCACCAACTCATATTTACGTTAGGTCTCCGGCGATTCTTTCAGAGAGCATTTTTTGTTTCCAAATAACAAAAGGCTGAGAGCAAGTCCCTATACTGCTCCATTATTTAGCCGAACATCGTGTGTTCGATGGCTACATAGTCTGACCTTGACCATGTGTGTGTCTGTCCGTCCGATAGCTCGAGATTTTCGGCAATGAATTTTACTGAAAGTATCGTTTACAACTCTGGTAGCGCACGTGATAATTTTTTAAACATCATTTTAACCGGTTAGCTAACTATAATTCAACGACTGAATCATGAAACCTGCTGTTCCGAGCTGCTTTTCCCGCCTAAAATACAAGCAAGCCTCTTCATACGCACACGGTTAAGGTTTTAATCAAAGGTCATTTCTTCAAAGGACGTATACATTAGTGACCATTGCCTAGATTTTATGCGCAGGAATGTCCGTCTGATGGATGACATGCGCAGAGTTTCAAATGTTTGTGAATTGGCTGGCTTCGTGATTGGCATTGTTCGTTTAATGCTTCCTGCAGCAGGTGCTCTAGCCTCGACTCGGGCCAGCCTAAAGGCATGAACCAAAATGTAACGTAATGAACTCGAGACGAGACAAGAGGAGGCTGGGGAATTCGACTGCCCTCACATTTTTTTTTCAAGTAAAGCACTTCTTGCTACTCCCTCTCTCTTTAATAATTGACCCATCAGTTTGTACACATTTCCTAGAATAGAGCAATGTAATAATGAGTGCTTTCCACATTGAACCTGAGGAAACAGTCATCATCATCATCAAATCACTTGTTATAATGTCCCTCCTGACTTTATTCAAATTTCCCTGTCTCCGTTTTTGATAATATTATTATTGAGCTCCCCATTATTTCTCCTAACTTATGTAGTTGTAGTAGAGATAAATTGGTGGAAAGTGAAGGACAGTTGGGACGTACGCAGCCTCGGAGGTTTTTTTTTGGAAAGCGCATATTATATTATAAGGTCTTTTCATATTTTCTCCAGTCAATGTACTATACTACTCCATTTGCTCGTGGACTCTCCAGTAATAAGTGCAGCGGAGTGAAAGAGGCTGTTTTTCGTCCTCTGCTCTCACTCGCTTGCCCTGGAGCTTATGGAAATGCAGATTGACAAGGGAAATGACGACGACGATGATCATTATTATGATGATCGTTATGTACAGGAAGTTTGGTTCGGTAATGATAATCATTATAATGCTGCTAACCTTCCACATTACAATAATAATGAGTTGTCAGAATCTAGAGAAAAAATATGGAAATACTATGCTGAAACAAAATTGAGTAAACTTCTTCTTCCAAATATTTTTTTAGAAGCCTAACCAATCCAAATGCGATCCACGGAAGAGAGGAGACCATGTATTATCTTTTTATGGTGACTTTGACTTTTCTCTGAACGTTTGCATGTGGTTTCCCCAGGGATAAGTGAAACAAGACAAGAGAAACCTCCTGACATGACCATCAAGCGTGGACCAATGCTAAAATAAAATGATCAAAATATCTGGAATTTATTCGTCCTAATGGAACGCGATGTGGGTTTTTTTTACAAAAGAGCCAGAATTTTTTTTCAGACAAACGAAAAACTCATGTTTTTCATTCCCTCTGGGACTTTTGTTCACTCTGAAGCTTTTGAAAGTAAAATTGCTTTGTGGACCCGCAAAAAAAAATACATGGTAGAATTATTGTTGTTGAAAAATATGTTTTTTCCCCAATAAAATCATGATTGATGTTGGCATTGACATACACAAAGTGACTACCTTGCAACCTACAAATGAGATGTGAAAGGAAGAATAATTGATTACGGAGGATTTTTCTCCGAGAATGTCGGAGCAAATAAAATAGTCACGTTTAACTTGGAATGTTAAACGCAATTGAAAGTCAAATGTGATCATCTCCAAATCAACGAATACTTAACCTGACATTCCAGGGAGAAGTATACTTCCGTCAAATTTGAAAATGCACATAAATTCAAAATAGCGACCTTCTCCATAAAATCTCCCAAAAAACATGCTGAATTATGTACACATTCCAAGAAATTATAATAATGCCTACCTTTTCCCATTTTCTTCCTTTTTCGGAGACGGCACCCTTATTTCCTATTCCAAGAGCAAAAGTTATTATGAAAAAGGACATGGTGGAACTAGTCTTTTTCTTGCCTCAGTCCAACACAAAAGAAAGCCTGAACGGAATCTCCACACTTCGCCTCTTCTTTCCTGTGCGTATCCGCACCCACTTTCCCCCTCAACTTTTCCTTTTCTCTTGTTTCCTCTCGAAAGAGAGAAAAACTACTATCTTGAGCCATTATTATTTACCACAGCCACCACCACCACTACGGCCATCATCATTAAACTTTTTTTCACTACCACTATTTTCTTAAAAAGAGCTGGGCTTTGCTGGACCGAATTGACTTTCCTCTAATTCAGTAATTTTTGGATGCCGGTACCAAAGGATAAGACCATATTCAATTTTTCTGTTGTGTGCAACAAGAATAATAATGGAGGAGAGTGATGAAAAGCTTAACTCTTTGGGTTTTCCGAGAAGAATAAAGTTTTTTTTGTCTTCTTCACGGTTCCTTGTTAGGTACCGCATCCTTGGCTTCGTTCAGTGCGTTCGCATGAATCCGATATGAACGAGCAATTTTATTCTAAGCTCAATAGTACAGGAATAACAATATGGCTTTATTATGATTATGATGATGATGAAAAAGTTTCATGAATCTTAGGGCAAAAGCGGGCTGAACAGAAGTTGAGCTTCCCAAAAATAACAAGGAAAGCAGGGCTAGTCTTGCTAGTCTGCTTTTGGGCAACTTCTTCACTTAAGCATTTCGTTGATCCCTCTCGTCTCTCTTTTATCTGTATCGAGTCGCGAATAAATCATTCATATCACATCATTTCCTCTTTCCTAACCCTTTTCTATAAAAAAAGAAAAAAAGTTGGAGAAAGGAACAGGAAAAAATAAATGAGAAAATTTTCTAAGCAAGCATTAAGGCTTGTATTCTGGTGGTGCATGCTTGGCCCATATAAATCAATATAAAAAGGTTCATTCAGTTTTTTTCCTATTTTCTGATCGAGTTTTCTATCAAGAATAAAAATGAGGATGCCTCATAAATAATGAGGACGAGTAACACGCAATTTCTGGTCAGTCTACTTCACTGTAATTTTTATTATTGGAACTTTAAACGAATCTGTCCTCCGATTTATGGGGCAAATAATTAAAATGCTCACTGAATGATTGTAGGTCACACTGAGCAATTGATTGAGAAAAATTCTTGCAGACTTATGCATAATGTATAGATTATTGACATCAGTGGAGCTCAAATTGTGGATGGTAACTTCATCATTTGATAACCCACCACACACAGTTTTAACCACCTTTTAAAATGTATTCCTTAAAAGTTACATTAATTTTTTAAATCAACCAGGCCCAAGACTAAGCAATAATGACCACTTTTTAGCAAAATATGGGTCGTACAAATTATTTTTATGGGTTTGTATTGCGCTCTTCTCCCAAACCTGAAAGAAATGCATTATGGCATGATTTATGCAACACATTGTTCTTCTAGCTTACAACAGCTTCAACATAGTATAAAAACATAATCCAAGTTAGGACCCTACTATGAAGAAGAAAAGGGTCGACTATCCACTCTCATTTTCGGTAGTCCACCATGCAAAGTGGAGCACATGCATATTCAGAATATTTTAGCAAGAGGTTAATCTAATTTCAGCCTGGATCACTTGTTCCTTTTTCCTAGTAGTGCACCAGTAAGCCTCCCCAAATCCACTATTTTGCATGAGAATGCAGAAGAAAAGTGAAAGGAAATTAGCTAAGATGAATGGAGAAAGCGTGTTTGTGTGTTGTAGCTCACCTTGCATAGAAAATGTAGGCACACTTGATATTGTGTGGGTAGGTTGCAGGGTAGTGTGGTGAGAAGAAGCGTCCTTCCTCCAAAGTCGTTTGGTTCGAGCTGGAGGAGCTACTGGAAAGGAATTGATAATCACATTTCGTCCCTGTCATTAGTCTTCCCGTTGACTCAAATTGACCTGCGCACCAAAACCATAAAAAATAGAGAGCATGTTGATGTAACCGGTAACCGCATTGCTACGACAAACCTACAAAGGTATAAGATTACTTTCCTAAAGTATTAGTCGAATCCGTGTCAGAATTTTGAAAAAAAACGGAGGCAGTGTTTCTTTATTGTGGAGTTAACGGAGGGACGGAATGTACATTTAAAGCAAGTGTACGCATGTGGAAATAAGGAAGCGGGTCAGATTACGTCACATTCTTTGGAGCAACCTTTAACCCCACAACTTTGTCATTATAGTTTGGCTGGACCAATAAAAATCTGAAGTTATGAATTCTCTGATAAAGGAATGTCTACCACAAATATAACAATGAACAGGATATGTCCATTGAGAATGATTTTATGGACACAATGCACGCACCCACGATTTTTTTCAGACTATTTAAAAAAAGATATGGGAAGACCACGCACAGTTTTTTGTAATATTTGTGACTCGTGGTTTTGTGGGTAAGTCGTGATTTTTTGTCGGGAAGTTTTCGGAGATTTTATTTGCTTTTTCGCAACTGGAGACACGTAATATTGAATGCATTTTTGAAGCTTGTCATGACACAAAATATGTCTGAAAGCTTGTTTTGTGTTCTTTTAGGTCAGAATCATGTTGTGTCGTAGTTCAGAGTAATGGACTCACCCGAAAGAGTATAACTTTTAAAAAAGCGGTACACGGTACACAGTTCACAACTGGGCAACTTATAACAAAGCTCAGCATGCATCAAATAAACATGTGCTGGTGTTCAAAAATCAACAATTTCGTTCGTTTTCAGGAAGCATCTAAAAAAACTCTATTGTTACAGCTTTTCTTCAATTTTTCAGCCCGAATTTCTGTGAATTGTACAAAGTTAACATGCCAATTCCTTTTCGGAGCACATGTTCACTCATTCAATTTTTAGCACTCTGCCATAATAGTGAGCACACTTCCCATGTATGTATGTTTGTTGTATTGTACCCTGAGTGAATACATGTTTTTACACTGGATGAATACATCCAATGTTATTCATTTTCCCACATGACAATGAAAAACATGTCCAGAACTTGAAGTACAGAAAATTTTAGCCACCATTTCAAGGAAACCCTTTCACTGCTTTCATAAAAATAGTGATGCAAATGAGTACATAAGCGAGTAATGGTATAAATGAAAATGGCTTGAAAATCTAGATTTTTGAGACGAACTTTTATCAAATTGGAAATCTGGCAGTAGGTTCATTTTGTAAAAGTTGTGAAAAAAGTGGCCAGTGGGAGCATGAAGGTTACATTCTGTGTTGGTGTGAACTTACTTGAATTAAGGAAGCGAAATCGACCGTAGAAACCAAGTGAAGAGGTGGAATATGAACTCGAAGGGACAACCATTGTGCTTAAAGACGATGTGATGGAGGACTGGTTGGACGCACTGTGAAACTGAATGACGAGGTGTCTGGAAGAAGAATAGAAAGACTGGTTGAACGAGGGGCCACATAAAACCGATGACCAGGGAGTCTTCTCGTTCACTCCTGGCTCGTCCAAGTGTAAGAAGAGCTTCAGATAAGAATTTTTTACGTGGGGTGCCTGCCCAGCTAACGCTGCTCCGCATCTGAAAGTTAACAAATAAGGTAAATAAGTGTATTTATTTTTCTGCAAGAGCGTCTCCTTCGTAATTTCTACATGGATCAATGTGTAACAAAGTTGAGTAAAAGTTGAGTATTATTATTTTTCTTCGTTTTATTTTTTTCTGTCTTATGAGTTCGTCGTATGTTTAAAACTTGAAAAAAAATTGCTCACTTGAATTTTCAGTATCAATACTACCGATGAATATCTTCAGCGTCGTCAACGGAAAATTCTTTCTTGTGTGGCTCAGTGTTACAATAGATGAAGTGAATGCTTTAGTAAAAGGGTATGTAAATGTAATGTAAAAGGGTTAATATAAGAGCTGAAAACACGCGGCTCCTTGTCGAATTTTGAAAAAAAAGATTATCTCAAAGGACAATTTCATATTTGCAATCAGCTTGGTGAATTTTAAGTATTTGTGTTCCGTAACTTGAAAAAAACTAATTTGTTCTCATGTTCAAGGTTAGATGAAAAGGGACAGTATGTATGTCAACTGCACCAGTGAGTGAACCTTTTTTTTTATTAAATCAAGATCTTTAGATCAAGAACACTTGAAACACCTAATTAGTTAAATTATAATTAAAGTACAGCCAGGTGTCTGACCGGAACCGTGTCAGGCTTGACGGTGCTAGAATAATTATGTGCATTGGACAAAATAATTCTGTTCAGATAAGAAGAACGATTTGGCGCTCTATTTACTTGTAGTTATGCGGCAAAATCCTATTTGTAAAAAAGTAATATAAACTTAAAAAAAGGTAACAAACCCAGCAGCACAAGGAGTGGAATAGCATCGAACCTGGGCACAAGCTCTGTTTGCATAATCTCAGTTATATTTTCATATGTTCATTTGCATATACCTATCTCATATTATCTCATCAGGAAATAAAATTGGTACGATGGTTGTATGTTTTATTACGAGGAATCTTTACGAAGACAGGAATTCCAGAGAAAATATACTGTAAGCAAAATTGCTTACCATCTTCATTATCTACTACCAACAAAATTGTGACACGTAGGCAGATTTCAAGGACGCCCATCGTACTGATTGGATGCAATTTCTGTAAAGTGTGGCAATTTTCATCCTCGGCCAATTAGTGAAGAAAAGTTTATGTCGGGACGAGCGATTTTTTTGTAAAAAATTCAATTATTATACTGATGATGTAAAGTCGTGCAGATATACTTGGTTTCTTGGCTTCCGGATATATCTAACTGAGATGTACATACGTCAGACCATTTTCACAATAATACTTTTCTCCAGGACTTAAGACCGGGAAGCAAGAAAAAACATTTTATAAGGAG
This sequence comes from Troglopedetes dispersus, assembly GCA_027744215.1. Taxonomy (NCBI): domain Eukaryota; kingdom Metazoa; phylum Arthropoda; class Collembola; order Entomobryomorpha; family Paronellidae; genus Troglopedetes; species Troglopedetes dispersus. The sequence goes on from JAHZNF010002139.1 coordinate 7,964, forward strand.
TTAAAATGAAAAGAAAAGTTGGAGAAAGGATTAAGCGGAGTTACCACATGAAACAAAAACATCAAGAGTTTCCCTGCCCCGCCTCTTGTTTCCTACTTCAGCTCGGCTTACTACATACAGCGAGCCGCTACAGTTATGTCAAGAAAAAAAGTACAAACATGAGAAACTTCCCGTTATCATCATCATGATTATGATAAAATAAAGTTCTTTTTTTTTAAACTTCCATTTTCGTCTCGCTTGCCAGTTGCACAATGTGCATTACATGAAGCAATCCTTCACGGAACATTTTTTGGCAAGGGTAAACACTGAGATAAGAAAACAACGCCCACTTGATATTTTAATATATGCTTGGGCAAGCTTGCCCATTATTTTTCTCTTATTTGTTTTTCGTCGCGATTTTTTTCTGATAAAATGCGGTATTAGAAGGAGCAACGTGTAATCAAAGCATGAATTTCATGGTGAATATTATTACGATTTGAGCGTTTAATAAGTAATTTTCAAATCATCCCAAAATTAAAAGCTGATTTTGCCTTGAAAATGTTTTTTTTAAAACAAGTAATTTGTTGTCACTGCTGAAAAGAATAATGGAAAACTTATGAGGACAGGATCATAACTGAGTTTTGCAGAGAAAGCACCACGTTTTACCATTTCTCACTTTTTCTCTTCGTGTGACAGCTGTTCTTGAAAGAATGCAGTTCCTTAGTTTACTGCTTTCACTTCCAACTGGTAACAATTTGTGTGGGAAAACATGTCCCATTTGCAGTCCTTCGCGCGCGGGGTGTAAAAAACAGCACTTGCTGCACGGACCAAATGAAATAAACTTCTCTGGGAGCGCTTATTGTCTTTCCAAGATGCCAGTATTGTATATGCATAACTTGACACTTTTACAAGTTCAAAAATGTACACGAAGAAAATAGTACTGCATCTCTTCATCTTGACGGAACTTTAGTTGAAGCAAAAGCATGTGAAATGGGTTCCCTCAGCCAATAACATTGAATCATTTCATCCAGCTGAAGAAACAAGAGAATGTGCACATATGAGGAGACAAACCTGACGCCATATTATGCGTTTTGGTGTTCCCTTTCCAATAAAGAATCAATTTCTTGGGAATAAAAATATATTTTTCCTTTCCTTGTACGTATTTCAAGTCTCCTACTTCTTCCAAAGGAACAAGGAAATAGTGTAGATCTTGCGCAAGAATATTATTGATATCTCCCAACTGCGCACTTTGAAAATTCGAGTGGACCACCAGAAGGAAAGAATATCAATGAAAGTGAAAGAATAGAACTATTCTCTTTCCTTTCCAATAAGTAATAAATTAGGGTTTGTCGTTTTTTTCATGAAATTGTCGTCGCATTGCTGGTTTTCTGCGTACGACGCGGTGGTGGTAACGTGTGTGATATTGGAGCTCAAGCTTAGTCTAAGTTCAACATTACAAAAAGTGTCCGGTCAAATTACTACTTGGCAAGATTATCCAAACAAAAATGGTTGTAGCGTCGTCTCTGCATTTTTTTTCTAGATTTGGTGACTAATGGGAAAATGGTTGGGAGAAAGGAAAGAACTGCTGAGTAATATGAAAATGATTAGGAACAGATATTTTATTTTCTGGGATATGTTCTTTTTTTCATCATTCAAGTTATACTTTGAAAAATTCCCAATTCCATCCGGGAGTCAGGTTAGGCAGATGCTGTTTACTGCTTTCACAAAAAAGCAAAAAGTTTATCTAGTTGCGTAATTAAATGTACACAAACTCAGACACACGAGTTCTTTTCGCTCAGGTTAATTATTTACACTTACTAATTTACTTGATTGTGCAACCAACCCAACAATGTTGATTGTAAGCGTAAGAATAATTGGATAGTTTGCAAAATCAGAAACTTTCCCTGAGTGTTATTTTTCTTTCATCATCTCTATCGGTTCATCACAAAAATGAACCAAGGAGCGGACACTTCTTGACAGTAAACTAATTTACATCTGAACCAAGCAGAAGAAGCTATCTTCACGCTTGACTTCTCCTACTCATAAGTTGCTTCACATAGAAATTTTGTCGCACTTTTTTTCTGAGTTTGTTTGTCTGTTCAACTTTTGAAAAGGAAGTTTTGACTTTTTTATAAAAAGTTTTTACGAGACTGATGATGGCTGACCAAGTCCTGTCTGTTAATTTTCTTTTATTTAGGCTAATTTTGTTAGTGGCCCATATTTACCGTATTTACGCNTTCACGCTTGACTTCTCCTACTCATAAGTTGCTTCACATAGAAATTTTGTCGCACTTTTTTTCTGAGTTTGTTTGTCTGTTCAACTTTTGAAAAGGAAGTTTTGACTTTTTTATAAAAAGTTTTTACGAGACTGATGATGGCTGACCAAGTCCTGTCTGTTAATTTTATTTTATTTAGGCTAATTTTGTTAGTGGCCCATATTTACCGTATTTACGCGCATACAACAACAATGTATTTTAGCCCGTATTTGATACAATTTACTCTTTTAAAAAGTCAAGTCACGGAAAAGTTTCCCATTACTTATATTTTTCTCGCCGTCTAGAACTAAAAGAGAAACAAATTCTCTTTTGAGTTTTCGCAATGATTTTGTGGAATATGACATGAGTTCCCCTTAAAAATTAGACAAGGAACCCTTATTTACTTCTTAGCAACTTTTTGACTTTTTAGAAATGTTTGCTAATTGGAATGTTAACATCAACGTGGTTACATAGTTCAGTATTGCGAATGTGTAAATAAAAAGTTACTGAATTTCATCATCAAAACAACCTAAACGAAATTATTTCGAAACCTGTATCAAAATCTTAGATGTCACTTTTGAAGCGGAGGCGTGATAAGACTTTCCTTATTTATTTTGTTAAAATGTTTAGTAAAGATGTATTAAAATGAGAAGTTGATTCTCTCTCTTGCCTGTCAACAACACCCATGTCGACATTTGAAATTGTAAAAGTAACGAAAGTTATCATCCTGGAAAAAAATAAACAGTATTGCGAATGTGTAAATAAAAAGTTGCTGAATTTCATCATCAAAGCAACCTAAACGAAATTATTTCGAAACCTGTATCAAAATCTTAGATGTCACTTTTGAAACGGAGGCGTGATAAGACTTTCCTTTTGCCTCTTTATTTATTTTGTTAAAATGTTTAGCAAATATGTAATAAAATGAGAAGTTGATTCTCTCTCTTGCCTGTCAACAACACCCATGTCGACATTTGAAATTGTAAAAGTAACGAAAGTTATCATCCTGGAAAAAAATAAATACGACAACATAAAAGATCAGCACGAGAAAATCTTGTTTTCTTCCAAAAAAAAAGTTGCACAACATTTTGCAACTTAGCCATTCCAGTCATGGCCACATTCAAAATCCTATTCTCAAAACAGGAAACATTTTTTTGGTGATGATAAGCGGATATTATGAAAAGGTCATAATCATGATTCGTGCAAAGCAACGTAATAATTTTTTTGAAGATGATATTCCTATTTTCCTTAACTTGTATTTTGACATGTGTAATATTATCGCGTTCGGTTTTATTGCCACAAAAAATGCGAAACACGCTGAGTACTGAACATCCACCAATTTCGTTTTTACATAGGTACACCGTCTGAGTTGTAACAATGATAACATTATTGTTACCATTTTTTATGACACTTCACGCAGCGTAGGAAAGCAAGAGCATCGTCGCTTCTCCCATGAAGCACCCGTCCATTCAAACCTTTCCATATTACACTCCAATATTTCATGCATGCATTTCCTCTCTGAGGAAAATGTGTTATGGTTTGTTGCGCACACACAGAGAAGAGGAGAAAATACAGGAAAAACTTTCCTGCTTTTCCTCACTTCTTTCTGTTTCGTGAAGTCAGTCAGTCCTCTCGTCATCATAGCCATCATCATCATTGCTCAAGTTATCTTGGCTTGGGATAACAATATAAAGTTGCACCAGGCTATGCTCCCCAGAATACGGAAAACTGGATAACAATTTTTTTTTGTCCTGGTGTGCTTAAATGTAAGACGTGTTCTACGGAGCTCATGTTCCCTTCCTCTTTTCACTCCTGTTCTCATTTTTCTAGTTGGCGAATATCCGGGTGACGACCATGACTTGGAAATGTGAGCTGTGCCGTGTTGTGTTTCTTTTTTTCTGTCGACTGCTGCTTTCTGCAGGTTTTTTTTTGTTGGAGACAAGTTGTATTCGACTTATTTTTGGGGAGGCTGTTTCAAGTTTCACTTGCCTTTATATTATATTTTTGTTGGCCAAAATGTGCTGTGTGAGCATGTACATATTATGTGTTTATCCAAATGCTTTTTGAGATGCGACGACATTTATTTCCGTAATTGGTCTCGAGGGACGCTCACACACTGGAAATTATTTAAGATATTTCTCGCAGTAGTTGTGGACTCGTAAACTGGTTAAGGACGGAACGGAGAAAAGTTGGGAAATGTTATATAAAAAATAAAATAGTGAACAAGATTATATTTTTTTATTGCTTTATATAAAACTGGTGGAGCAGAGAGAGTTTAGCACAAATTTTCTATATTGTGTAGGTTCCTTCTTAAAATGAAGCGATGTTGTGCTCTCTCCTGAGCTGGAAAGCTACAAGCATAAATGTTGGAAATTATGTGCAGGCTGACTGGAATACGGTGACAATTTTTGGGAGCTGGCGAGAAGTCGTAGAATTTTGAGGAAATGGGTGATGCGACAGAAATGCTTTAGTTTGGGAAACTTGCTCCAGTACTTTTTTCGCAGAGCTTTAGATTATAAAATCTCACGTAAGCGAATTTTTCTCGCGGCTACGAACAGTTTATAATTACAGGTATAAATAAAGAAACTGGACTTTCATTTAATTGTGCCATCCACAAGAGAAAACATGCACGCATACTTACTCAATAATCGTTCAGAGTAAAAATTGCAACAAATGAATATAAAATTTAGTCACATACTTTTTAAATGACTTTGACGTCTTTCCCAGTAAATGCGGAACTACTTTGTTATAATAACGTGAAAGATAGTATCTTCAGCGTTACGAATCAATGCATTTGGATTATCTATCCACTTCTACTACTACTACTACCACCACCTCCAATGGTTCAAAATAGTCAAGTGCGACTACGGAGAAAGCTCAGGTAGGGTAGAGAACACGAACAGCCGGTAATATATGGATTTATAATTTATAAATTTATATTCCACTTACTCCAGTGTTCAACACTCCATATGTATGTTGGCCTCGAGAGCATATCAGGTTTTGCACGTTTTGATTACATATACAATAAGCCCACAAAACATGAGCAATCACGTAATTGTAGTCAGAGTTCCTCAAATTAACCGGTGTGTATGATACAAAATTTTATAAATGTGATGCAAAACATGCCCACTAATTTTTGTCCCTTTCTTCCTTGAAGATTCTCCTGCTTTTTGAACACTGCTGGGTCTGATTATTGGCATACTACACCACAAAACCTCAGGAAAGACAAAATCCCTCTGTGTATTAATAAAAATATTTTATTCCAGATTCCAGCTGAAAAAAGGTTATTTAACTGGGATATAATTTTGATTATTTAAAATTGCTCAAACATTGCCTGTCAGAAACAATGTAGTTATTAGTCAATAAGTCTTGATACCATAATTTTATAATTATATGTACCACCTCTAATTATCATGTAGTACAGGCCATACACCTCTTGTGAACAGAAGTTGGTGAAGGCGCCATTATCGTATTCCATCCCTGTGCTCTCAAACATTTTAACCCTTATGACAATGCACTCAAAATTGCTGAAGTTGTTAAATTACCTGTACGTTTTATTAAGGATTCACGCAAGCAAAATAAATATCAACGACGTCACAATACATAAATCGTGACTCCATTGAATTGTTACAAGTTCAGTTTGGGTTGAACAAAACAAGTGATTGTTTGGTCACGTAAACACGTGTTATGAAACACTGCGTAGTTAAAGGAAAATACAAATTTCAGAGTTATTTCAACTCTTTCCCTTCTTTGCAAAAGTGAAGCCGATATTGACAGTTTCCAAAAAAGGTTTCCACTTTACAAGGAGATTAAAAAGAGTAACATCGACCGACAAGGAAGATGGAGCGTAATCAACTTCACCATTATTCCTCTGCTTTTGGATTGCCTGAATTTCATGAAAGATTTTGTTCAGCTTTTCCTCATGCTTCAATAATGAAAGTCGTAAATACGTTTAATGATAAAAAATAATAAAAGAAGCTGAAGCCATAACGTGAAAGCACTTCAGCATACCTACCTTGACATACATTACCTAAAAGGTACAATATTATCTTTGTATCCTTCAATGTGGTCACTTATTTCAGATACTAAAAGTACGCTTTCAGCGTCCTATTTTCGTGCGTAATTACTGTGCTTATATTTTCCTGCTTTCGCTTTGAGATGGGAAGGAAACGCAAAGACAACAAGGACAATAAAGGCAAGCCCAATCTCTTTTTTTTTGTAGAGCGTAAGCCGCCTTAGTGAAAAGCTTAAAATGTCCGTCGTACCTTTTATAGCAAAGTTGATGATGGTAGTCGACTAACCAAATTCGTACAAAGTAAAGTAGAACTTGCCCATGGTGCCACAGTACAGTAGTTCTTTTTTGCTCGTCGTTTGTAACACATTTTATGAAAGAAGTATTTCGCATAATTCCTGCTGCTGATAGATATGCAACGTTCAGATAAAATCCTGTATTCTCCTCATTACTACCGTGCGCCATTTTTTCCTTTGATTGCTTTACAGTGGTTCTTGCAAACTAATACCCTTCTAGGATGGAAGGAAGAATCAAACAGGATTTGTGTCCTCAACTTGGTTCCCTAAATTAGGGGAAATAAATCTTTAAAATTGAGTTAATGATTATTACGAGGAAAACAAAGTTTCCCAACGGTTTTTTAGAATATAGTTATTACCTGCCTACTTGCCTCCCTAATTCTCTCTAGTTGAATATATCAACGACCTTATGGATCTGTGTCTGCCTGTTTCTCGTACAATGTATTTCATTCGACCCTTGAATAACAAAAGCTTGTAGTTTTCCCTTTTCTTCTTTTGAAATTTTACTATACACTTCTACACTTTCTTTCAATGTGCATCTCTGTAAATTAATTATTTTAGAAAAAATACCCGAGTGAAATTTAGTATTGCTCCTTTGATTATGGGTAGGGATTTTTTTGCCACTTTTCATGCTTCAGTTAACTTAGATTTCTCGGTTCCGCAAGAAAAATATGATTACCATTTTCACAGAAGAAAGATTACGATGACGGCAATTTTGCTTTCACGAATGTACACAGTTAGATTACTCCGTAATCGAGTTTTTCCCGAGATGCTTGCAGTCACTCATCTGCTCCATTTTTTTGCTGAAGAGAATTTATTTTAGAATAATCTAAAAACAAACTTTTTCGCCTTTCGTATATATTTTTTCGTGCCTTGTAATTTTGCTCAACTACACCAGGCGCAAGTTGATATTTTTCCTCATCCGCAACCACAGCTCGTCGTCGTCGGCAACTTCATTCTTTTTCATGATGAAACATTACTTGCGACTCACAACCCGTTTTTTTGTGGAGAAGCACTATTTTCTTGGTTCACTTCTCTTGTGTTCAACCAACCGAAAAGATGGGCGTGAGTACCAGCCAGGACTCATTGTGAAAGGAGTAGTTTTTTATATTGTGTTTGAGGTACCTTTCTCTCAAGTCTGTGGATGCATGCACCTTACGGCACGTTTCCCAAAAAAACAAAATGCATCTCCTTTCGTGGTGCTTTTCATGCAATCAATTTTATTCACACACTCACACACATGCCGAAATGCGGTGAGTGCATCAATTGTAGTCGCACTCATTGTAGTAGTGATCGTGTGGCCGCATTACCATTAAAGGCTTTGTCATGTAGCGTCATATAGATGCATATTTGGAAAGAATTCTGGCTCATTTGGCAATCTTTTCATGAAAGGATTCTGGAATTCGGTTCTTTTCCTGCATTTTCTGGTTGTGTTTACTGAAAATATATCATATCGGGTATTCTTATCATCATTTTTGGACACAAACTACAGTGTTGAAAAAAATTCAAAGAAGCATTCTGTCTGCATGGATCAGCACCATCATCACTCACAAAGTAGATCAAGGAACTTATGATGTTTTCTCAATAGTACAATATATACTATTAGAGAGAAGTTTATGCAATTCCTTGTGAAGTAGACAAAAATGCACCGGAATAAGTATTTCTGTCAATCACTCTTTTTTTTAAAT
>JAHZNF010002140.1:0-11076 GCA_027744215.1 Troglopedetes dispersus
AGGTTTTACCACTTCGTAGTCCTGCCCATTTTTCTAAAATGTTTATTAACAATGAGTTCCTCGTGAAACCTTTATGGTTTTTTGTTTCTCGGCGGCAAGTGATGTACATACACTGTAGCAGCATGGATAATATTTAACAATCCCATGATCCATGATTTAAAAAAACGTCTTGAGGATAGATTTTTGAGTTGTGTCAGGATGTATTTTGAGTATGCATGTAATGCAGAGTTAAAAAAACAGACAATTAGATTCTGGATACAATTTTAAAGATTTTCGTAGCACCCGGAAAGTCAGAACCAAATTGTGACCATGTAAATTAGTTTATTATTGATTTTAGGACAGGAGAGTGCGTTTCATGGCCCCTCATTTTAATAAAGTAATTTGTTCTTGCTGTAATTAAACCCTTGACTGCACATCTTCAAAACATAACCCATGTTCTGTGTACGAACACCTCCACTACTGTATATCTGTGAGTTGAGTGAGACTTACTGAACCGTGTTCAGGTGTAACTCATACTGACCATGTTCAAAACATTCTGGCTACCCTGGGTCCATTCTTTTTCCTACAAACACTTGTCGGTGTTTAAAACCTCTCATTCTCAGCTACTCCAACAATCTGATCACGATCTATGACCTGAAGAGAAGTTTGCAAAGTCAGCAACTCAACGGCACACCACGCAGAGCTATGTGCTCACAAGACCGAAGTGCACCGACATTGAATGAGCGAACTCTTGTCCATTGGTACTCAAACTTAATCTAAAACCTTACAAGTTGGCTACAGCCCAGAATCATTTTGCTCTCGACATGTGTTATAATATAAGGGAGCGCAATCAGACTCTCACAAACAATCCTGCATAGTCCCTCTCCGATACAATTTGCTTCTCTCTCCATTCACTCTCACAGCTTTTCTTCATTTTTCCCTTCTGGCTATCCTATCAGATTTTGTAAAAAAACTAATTTGTAATATGAGTACAACGGAGAAGTTCGGGGGAAAAATTCAAATAACATGATGCGCCATACCATTTATGCATTAAAATAATGAATACCCCCAGCTCCAGGAAGGTAAACAGGAAACTGCACAAAGTTCATGGAAGAATCCATACATTATAAAGGTATGAGCTTATAAAGGTGAGTACCTGTATGATATGCATTTCTTAGAAAGCGTTCTTAAACAAAATATGAAAATAAAAATTTGACATGTTACAGAAATGATGAACAGTGTAGAAGAGCCATGCACATCATGGGAAATATTTTCCAGTTGCACCCTTGCTTGCGTTCCGCTGACTCAGGTGAAACACGAAATACTTTAACTTGGATTCCGCACCGAGAATTATGTTTGAAGTCTATGCGGGAGCTTCTTGGCATTAGCTTCATTAAATATTCCCTTTCTTTACGCATCTTAATCAATACTCTTAACACTGCTGCACTTTTACTCTGAGAGGAATTCCCTGTGGATTTTTATGCATTTCATTACAACATTAATCTGGCCTCGTTTCATTTTCTATAAAAAAAAAGCTCCTCTTCAAATGCTCAAGGTAGGAAACTCCCTGGACGCCTCTGTCGATTCAAAACTCTCACTGGAATTTTATTTTGCTATTTCACGACGGTGGCAATTTTACACATACTTGTAGTAAATACCATTTTGGTATTTTGGGAAGTTTAAACTCAACAAAAACGAAAAATATACTTGAAACAAAGTTCATATTATTATTAGGTTCGAAACATTATTACTAAATTCCATCATAATAATAATCTCCCTCATTTTCTTTCAACTATTTTCTCTTTATTTATTTAAGTTTTGATTACGCATTCTTTTTATCGGTTTACATATGCGCTCATTGAACTTTCATTCATTTTCCATATTTTACAACTCTTTCAGTGAGAGACGAAAATGTGTACACGCCTTCTTCGAATTTGGATTCCTGATCTGATGTTTGTGGCGTATGTATTATGATGATATGAAAAGCAATATACAGCTAATGTTTTTGATGTGGATAAGATGATCATTATTATGAGGACGGTGATGGGTAGGAAAAGATTATTAGCATTATTCATCTCGGACAGATTGACTTAATCATCAGCAGACATAAATGCACTTATTATTATGGAAATGGAAGTTATTATAAATCCGGCACGCTTTTCCATCTCTTTGGTGTGTGCTCTTCAACCCTGTCTGCCAACAGTGAGCAGCTTTAGCTCAGTCTTCCCCAAGTGAGCAGTCTTTTGCGAGGTCGTCATATTGCCTATTGCTTTTATGGTATCTATGTTTGAAGAATGAGGAGCGATGATGAGTACATCTAACCAATAACAATTTTTGGCCTTTTTAATAGCAGCAGCAAAGGGTGTACTGGTAACCGCAAGAGTCACGTCTTCGCGCACACTTCAGCGAAGTGTATGTAACTCGTAGACGTGCCTGCCGGACCATCGTGCTTTTATATCGCTAATAAAATTGAAAAAATTAAATAGTTTTCAAGTAATTTTGGGAAGTTGTTGTGTGCCACCATTAAGATTAAAAAGATGTTGGGAGGCTGTTTATGCTACGGACTTGGCATGCCTCACCAAAGTGTTATTAAATCCTTCAACCAGAGTCACAACTATGAGTTCATAATCTCAATGGTGGATGTTTTTTAAAAAGCAAACTTTAGTTATAAAATGTGAAAAGAAATAAAGTGGGGAAAGGGAGTGTGAGAAAGCCTGGCTCTAAATGAGCACCACCACCTTTCTTCTCACAACGAACTTTTCTCTCCAAATCTAATATGGTTGTCTTCCAATGTAAGTTTTTTGTCTTCTCAAAATTTTTAATGGGAGAGAATTAGTTGTTTTCTATTTTATTATACTTTGTTTACTGGCAACTCTGCAAATGCTATGTAAAGTGGTGGAACTTTTTTTTTAAACCGAACATTGCTTTGACAAAAGTTGCTTCATGAAATAAATATACGGGTGGGAATAATGTCTGTTGTTTTCCATTCCATCTTATGATTTCCAACAAGAAAATGTCATACAAAATGGATTTCCACTTATCTTCATGTGAACGAGTTGGTCTTTATTGCAGGAGTTATCCCAAACTCTTTTATTTTCCTTGTTCTAAACACTTTCAAGATAAACAAAAAGGAAGGAGAACATTCTTGATTTTTGGTCTCACGAATGAAATTGCACAAGTGTCTTCACAATAATTGTGCGTCTCCTTTCCGTGTCCCCTTTCTTGCATATCTATGTGTCATCATAAGCATTAAATTGGTACGGCCGTCATAAAAACTAAGGGATACTTTTGTTTATACAATTTCGTGCCACAATGGGTATAACTTCCATCATTATGGTGTGTAGGTTATTGTGGGTATGTAATTCATAATGACGTCAGTTAAGTTTTGAAAATCTAGAGTTGGTGTGTAATAACAACATTAAGAACCCCTCCACCAAGCAAACAAAAAAGTTTTCTTCACACACTAAGCTAAACTCTATGAGTAGGTTCAGCCATCTTATATTACGTACATGTATTACGCAGAAAAGTGTAACCAGGCCGTTAGGACTACTATGTATAAGATTACTTAATTAAAAGCAACAGGATGTTGACCGTGTGGCAAATAAGTTTTCTCTTGAGCCGTGTAGGAGCAGAGGATATGTGTAGGCATTGTTAAACTTTTACTTTTCCGTCGCAGAAATAACAACTACTTACGGACCAAAGATGTCTCAGAGTTGTTGTACATGGTAATACATGGAGTGCACGAAAAATGATTAAAATTATGCACGGAGAAAAAGGAATCTTTTTTTGTGATGAAAACCATTAACAGGAGTTCTTGAAGCCGTTTCCTGGAAAAGCAGCCTTCCTGCACGACGAAACACGTCATGCCCTGCTTTCTTTCATGTTATTTATTTATATTCCGTCCATATAACCTAGCCCATAAGCACACGAGTAAATATTCGCGTGTGCTTCGTACTTAGAAGGCCATGTCGGTGTGACAGTGCGAGACATAAACATACTTAAGTGTAGGAAGGAGGGGAAAGGTAGCTCAGAGATTTAATTTGTAAAATTGCTCTGTGATCTTTTCCCAAGGGACGAAATCAGTTTTTTATGATGATGATGTGATACGTGATGCGAAGGGGAATTAAACGAGACACGTTCAGCTTATACCGTGTTTGAATGGACAACAGTTGCTTTCAGATCACTTTTTATGAGAAGGAAAATACAAACAAGTACTCATTCCATTTCTTGTCTCGGATACAAAAGTTATATTTTGTTAGAAAGACGACAGCGAGGAATTATTAGTTCTCCAATTTTTAAGGCTACATCTCTACTTTTCCAGGATGGATGATGTGAATCACGTTTAGATTTATTTGATGTTGCTTTATTATCTCAGTCGTAATGAAAATGAAAGCTCATGAAAACCAGGAGAAGGGAAGAATAATGTGGAAGGATATCGATTGTCTTATTTTGATTCGGTTACCTTACACAATATTTTTGAGTACTGTGTTTTGATCGTTGCGCTTCAGGTACCTTTCCCGAATTGTCCTCGACGAGAAACGAGGGCGAGTTCTTGAGAACTTATTTCCACTTGCTGCATTACATCTCTGCACAGGAATTAGAAATGTGAGAAGGAGCCCTCTGTCTTTTATTCAAACTCATTAAGCGTGCTCATGAAGATGGTGAAAGGGCTAGGACTCGGGTAATAATGTTATTCGATCTGGCTACAAAAGGTATGAGGTCTGTCCATCTTCTGGGGAAAGGATGTCGAGTGGGACACTTCAACCACTGCACATTACTGCTTTTTTTTTCATCAACAACAACTTCAAAAAACTACTTTTTTACAGAGGTTCATATAAGTATATCAAATGATATACATATTTTAATCAAATTAAGATATGTATTTTGTCACTTGCCGCGTAGCAGAATGGTACAAGTGGACTCCCTTTTTAAAAAATGTAATGGAAAACAGGGAAACTGATAAAGTTATAGCTACTTCACAGGATGTGCAAAGGAAGCATGACTATCCACAAAATCATAGTTTCGTTTTCACAAAATGTTTTCCATGTTATCTAAAATTCATAAAACCGACACCAGTTTCGTGGATGTTTGTTTTCCCAGCAGCACTCGAAAAAGTAAGAGTGTTGTGAGAAAGAACTTTTACCATCTAGAATTTGGTTTGATCCTGATCGCAGACACCCACACAATACATTACATTTCCGTCTGGTTATTTTGGGAGTGAAACCTAAAGTGAATCAATCGCCATGCTTGAGAAAATAACCATTCATTAGGTTCGTATTAAAGTCTCATTTGTGGGGATATATATTGTAAATGGTGATTCAAGTCATTATTATACAAGGAAAACTTGTATGTATTCTACTAAACTTGTGTGTTAATATATACTTCAGTGCAGTGCTTGCTGCTTCGCTGGCCTCCATTAGGCACACCAGCAATGATTTTTCACTGATGGCAAAACTTTTCCGGTTATCTTAGTTCCCCAACACGGAACTTCACTTTTGTACCAGTCCTTATATTCAACATGGCAATTGTAGACGCGCTTGCATTATTACTTTAAAACCTTATATTGGCGTGGCACAGCCATGGGCAAAAGCTAAATGAATAACCTACGGTGATTATTCGATATGGTTCCTTTGGGAAGTATTTATATTATTCTTTCATCTCATGGTGAAAAATTTAAGATGAGTTTAGTGCCTTTACATTCTCCCATACTTTCAGCCTGGGATCACCGATGCACATTTGCCTCCTGAAGTTTAGTGAACAGTAATGCTAGTTCAAGAAAATTATTAAATTGCCCCAGTAAGGTGCTCGGTGTGAATTTTAAGTCCTTCACCATTCAGTTTCACCACGTAGGTTGTGCACATCGTTAAGCTAATAGTAGGCAACCACTCTCAAACTTTCCACCAAATGCATATATGTAGATATATATTAATTCGTAAAATAATTCCGACTATCAGTTACAAACTTTTATTAAGAAGCAAAATACCTGAAAGGCCGAGTTTCCTTGCTATGACATGGCCGAGGTGGAGAAAAATCAAGACGACTGAACTAATATACTAATTCAATTAATCTCCTTTTAAATTTTCACTCACTGAACTTTTTCACATTTTCATTCTCTTTCATTTCATTCCCACTCGTTTCATATAGACTTAATCTCCTTTCTTGCCATACATCGAATAACAAAGTCGTGTAAACCATGTGTGTCTTGTGTATCCTACCCAATCCCATTAACTCAGACTTCCAGAGACGCTTTGTGTTTGTATGGCAAGTAGGGCTTGAGCAAGGAATACTTATTGCTAGAATCTATTCCTGGAATAACCCACATACGCTGCTGTCGGTTTATTCAAGGGAAATGCTTTCAGATGTCGCCTTTCTGCTGGATTTCCCCTTTCTTTTGTGCAAAAGTGAACACTGAAAAAATCCTAATAGTTTTAGTGCTCTGCTCACTCTGCTTACAGCGACGTCTCCATTTTTATAGAAAATAATGCGACACGAGCAACTGCAACAACGTCTACATTAAACAACACAACCGAAATTTTCTCCATCATTATTCGTTGCTGTTTGAAACGTAGAACCCGAGAGTGTTTAAAGAAGTAGATTATGTATATACTTCAAGATATGTACTCATAGTATGCCCAATTATTTTCAATATGTTCACTTAATGACTTTCGATCCCAGATTCGGAGATACGCCTTACACGCGGTAGTTACCAAAAAAAAGTTTATCGTTTTTCGATACCAGTTTCTTCAACAAAGAGGGCGCGATGCAGCATTTCATATCAAATGGCTTGTGCATTGCGGGTCACATATAAAGCCAAGTGAAAAATGTACGGAGCAGATCTGGCAAATTTTATTTAAATTTCTCAATGGCAAATAAATATCAATAAAGTTATGATAGGCTTGTTCTTCAGGATTACAATGAAACTTTAGGATATTGTTTTCTTCTTAAATAAATAGATTATCTATTTTTTAATTGCGGTTGTAGACTGAATAATCAATGAAAGACTGGCATGTGTGTATTTGGAAATCGTTAGTTCTTTATGTTATATTAGGTAGGTGAATTTTAAAAAATAAGAGCTTGACGTAAAAAAAATAATTATAGAATCACGCTGCTTAAAATATATTTCATTCCACATACATGAGCTTGGCTTAGTATCAAACGCACGATTTATTTTCATTTGTTAAAAAGATATTGTTCATTTATTTATTGTAGTTATTCTCTGCTAAATAATACGTTCTTTATGTAAATCGCAATACTTTCTCATCCTTGAACATTTTTTTTTGAAAATTTATTAAATTCCATGTAAAATTTCACGCAGGATTACGCTTACGCTGGAAAAGGAATTATGCAAGCTGCAAGGAACGGTAGCTCTATCTTCTTTCTATTCATATTGGTTCCATATGTACACATTACACATCTGCAGAAGCTTCCGTGGTTCATTTTTTCATTTAGTTTTCTTTCGCGCTCTTTGTCCTGTAGTAATCTCGAGTAACCGCAATTATACCATTTAAACTGGAAAAGATTCTAATGAAATATACCCATGAAGATGATAATACCGTATCCACACTACGAATGGGAATGTTCTCAAGTATGTGCTTCTGTTACTTGATGTTCTTCTACATGTAACCAAAATAATAATAGTTTGTGTGCAAATGTAATAACCGAGGAAATAGGCGAGTTGAATCCGTTTTCTCCTTTTTCTTCATATTCGAGATATCGTACTTGTGTAGATTCAAAATAGGAAAACTATCCAGTCTCGAAGAACCTTGTCTAACGACATGTGTATATGTATTGGGATGTGCAAAAGAAGGTTACTACTTGCATGAAGTGAATATGCTCAGTATTACATTTTTTAGTACTTTCTACAAGGCCTCGCTTTTTAAAAATGGGCGTCTCGTGGTGATATTGGATAGTATGTGTCGAAGGACGCCGTATAGGATATGGTAGGATGTTGTACTGTAGACTGTTTCATGCTTACTGTGGCAGCTATATATGCAGATTTCCAGAGAGGTTATATTTGTTTACAGTTCTGAACTGAAAATCTTGCTGTTTCTATGAAATTATACGTTTTGATTTCACGGAGTTTTAGTTTTTTAGTGAATGATGAAGCTAGAGAAAAGCACGGGTGAAAGCAGGTATTTAGTACAATTT
This sequence comes from Troglopedetes dispersus, assembly GCA_027744215.1. Classification (NCBI taxonomy): domain Eukaryota; kingdom Metazoa; phylum Arthropoda; class Collembola; order Entomobryomorpha; family Paronellidae; genus Troglopedetes; species Troglopedetes dispersus. The sequence goes on from JAHZNF010002140.1 coordinate 8,128, forward strand.
ATGAGTACCTAATTGTACTACACTCGTCAAACTCAATTGTGAAAATACTTTTGATTGGGTGAATGTACAACTTACAGTTTAATAGATATTTTAAACAAGCTCATAGTTGCGTACATGGAAAATCAAGTTGGATTTTATAATCTTTGGTTCCTCCATTGCGAGATGTGTTGTGAGAAAATGAGATTGCTAGATATATGGACTACAGACAGTCACAGTCACAAACAATTGATTTGTATCGATGTACTTGAAATCTGCATTACTCATTATTACTTACTTCCTACCAGCACAGAGCTACGTACGTATTTTATGCCAAATGGTGAAGAAAAAGTCCAAATTTCGCATTTCATACTTCAAATGGCGTGGTGAAATACATAGCACGTTATGTGTTATAATGACAAAACACATTTTATAGAACGTATCATTATAGTTTCAATGTGGATACCCTAAATTCTCAACAGACTTAGCTATAGAAAAGGAAGTAAATTGGCAAATCACATCACAATAGTACGCAACAAATTGAAACTCATTACTTCATATTTGAAAAACAAATACATCTGTACAATGGCTTTTATGAATTCATCGTCATTGTTCTTTGCTTCACATTTTAGCACTATTAGCTGTTGTGCAATAAAGTAAGCGACTTACCTGGATAGTCACAGTGGTGAATCCGTCGCTTTTCCAGATCTGGATTGTTTCTTCTATTATACCGGGGCATTGGGGAATTGACAGTAACACCTGGAGCACTTGATACTGCGGCATTTGTCGCAACTGAAATACTTCTATTGGTACTGGAGTTGTTAGTATCACCTGAAGAAGTCATGGATGATGGCAAAGGAGGATTATTCTGTCTCCTGTCGGGAACAGGCTGCAAGGCTGCTGGGGAAGTGTTGGACGAGGATGAGCTCGCAACAGAACTCGGTTTTGTAGTGAAATATGGTGGAGGCGGTGTACGTCTCACCAGAGATGCTGCGATATCTGGTATAACACAGAAGTCATCATCAGATTAATCATAGCTCACTGAGCATTTTAATAATTCATTACTTGTCGTAACTATCATCACAAGTTTCGACAACTGTAACAACGACCAAGTTTTTGTGCAGCGGGTGTTTGCATCCCACACAATCAAGACGAATTCATTCAACATTGCGAGAAATGAGAGAAACGAGATGAAAGGAAAAAATATGAGTAGAAAGTCTGAGTGTATATAAGAGAAAGGATTTTCCTGTTACATATGTATTTAGGGCGCGAAGGTATCAGGACTCTGGACTATGCTTTTCTTCAGTTTATGCGAATTTTGATCAAAGTATCGGGATGCTTGATGTGCTGTGCAGGACTTGAAAAAATGTTTATCTCAGAGGATGTAGCACTTTGTTTTAGAAACTCGCAGCTTTGATAGCTGTTTAATAATATTAACTTCTGGGTTCAAATACAACATGCTTGAACCGCTACAGATTTGTACCTTCTTTGCAGATCTTTGCACAAGGCTTTTTTGTGCAAAGTGAATTCATGTCTTTCCGCATTAAATTACACGGTTCATTACTCAGAATCACCAAAATGGCATTAAACGAAAATAAATAGAAGTGCACCATGCAATGTCCTCGTCCGATAATTGGGATAATGCAAAAAGATGCTGGTGAAATAAGCATCTTTTTGCTATGAGCTTTAAGCATGAATAAGTGAAATAATAAAATTCAATGTTAAATAGAGAGATAAGGCTAACCTGTCTCAGAGGAACTGCTAGAAGATGGGCTTGGGACGGTAAATGAGGGTCGACTTGACGGTGAATTATTATAGCTCATTTTCAAATTAGAATAACGATGATACTGATGACCATGTGCAGGTGGTTGCTGTTGCTGCTGTTGTGCCTGCACTGAGCTATGAGTATCTGCCATGACCCCCGCTGATGCTGAGACCATATACGGCGGTGTAAAATGTTGCTGTTGAGTTTGAGCTTGCTGTGGGACAACTTCCTCAAGCATGGAAGATAGGGAGTTTGCATTAGCACCAGACGGATTGACGCAGGTAGCATAGTCACCATAAACTTCCGCCGATGCGCCACCAGTTGAGTCCATTTTGGAGAAATCATCCCAAGGGGGTAGCGCCACCGGTCCGGGTCGCAGAAACACGTCATCGTAGCAACCTGTGCTGGTTATCGGGTGACACTGCATCGGGGCTACAACGTGGGGAACGTGGGACGGTGGTCCGACACCACCACTCCCAACAATACTACTGCTAAGGGAGCCACCCAGACCTCCATGATGAAGTGGGGGAGGAGGGGGGATGTGAGGATGATGGTGGTGATGATGGTGTGGGTGGTGGTGCAGGTGGTGAGGGTATGTAGAGTGATGTGGAGGAATGAGATTCATGTGGTGCGGTAAAACCATTCTCTGAGAAATGGCAGATTGCGGAGTTGTCTGCTCATCCACTAGTTCGGACGGGCTGGGATATTCTCGTTTTACTCGGTGCTTTTCCAGATAAATGTCCAGCTCATTCTTATCCTGCCAAAAACAGTGACATGCAATGCATGAAACTAAAACCGTCAAATTTTGTGATTAATACAATTCTAAACACCAATTTAGCAACTTGACATAAAATACTAAATTATATTCACAAAGTATCTGCAGCTAACAAAGTATGTATGTAGTCCGTATTTCTGCTTTACATCTTAGAGGATTTTATAAAGAAGCTATAGTAATCTGCTGATAATTCTTTTCTCTCTATGATTTCAACATGGGACGTCTTCTAATGTCCATGATAAGAGCGAATAATAATATGATGATATAGCCATAATATAAATTATGGCTGATAATTTATATTACTTTAAGCGAAAACGCTAAAGATGGTAAGCTAATTAGGAAACATTCCACTTCCAAAATTCAAATATAAAAGGAATCGATTCATTGTGGCATAGGTCATTGTCTATTTACCATCTGCTCCATTTGTGAAAAC
>JAHZNF010002141.1:0-46503 GCA_027744215.1 Troglopedetes dispersus
TGATCTCGGGACTACTTACTCATGGTAACAAGCGTTGATTTTCATTATTACTAGCTAACTTCAGTCAGCTAACATGTTTTTGTTTTTTTTTAAACGAAATGGATTGAATTGGGCGTTAATTGTTGTTTCTGTTTGCAGTGTGGGCGTGTTCAAGAACGGGCGAGTAGAGATCATCGCGAACGACCAAGGTAACCGTATCACCCCTTCGTACGTTGCATTCACCGCGGAAGGTGAGAGACTGATCGGAGATGCGGCAAAGAATCAGTTGACAACGAATCCTGAAAACACGGTGTTCGACGCGAAGCGGTTGATCGGGAGGGAGTGGGATGACCACACCGTGCAGAGTGATATCAAGCTGTTCCCTTTTAAAGCGATCGAGAAGAGCTCGAAACCACACATTCAGGTTTGTATTATTTACTCAAGTTCCCGTATCCGTTTAATTAAATGTTTTTGATTCGTAACTTAAAAAAAAACATATGTTTGTAATTCCCTAGGTAAGGTTTTTTTTTTGGTTTGCTTGTTTGTAACGAGTTCTTTATTTTTCTTTGTGACATTTAAAAATCGGTTGTGCTAACTAATAATACTTATTTTTACTCATGTATCAGGGCCGTGCAGAAGCTCCGTCGTGAAGTGGAGAAAGCAAAGAGAGCGCTGAGTTCCGCCCATCAGACCCGTATCGAGATCGAGAGTTTCTTCGAAGGAGAGGACTTTAGCGAGACGCTCACGAGAGCGAAATTCGAAGAGCTGAACATGGATCTGTTCAGGAGCACCATGAAACCGGTTCAGAAGGTCCTCGAAGATGCGGATATGAAGAAGAAGGATGTGGATGAGATCGTGTTGGTTGGAGGAAGTACTAGGATCCCGAAGATCCAGCAGCTTGTTAAAGAGTTCTTTGACGGGAAGGAACCTTCTAGGGGGATCAACCCTGATGAGGCTGTCGCGTACGGGGCTGCTGTTCAGGCTGGTGAGTATTATTTGTAGAATTATTATTAGTATAACATAAGTGAACATAAAACAATAACGTCAACTTCTTGTTCTGTTGTCGTTTGCAGGTGTGTTGTCTGGCGAGCAAGATACAGGCGACCTCGTGCTTCTCGATGTGAACCCACTGACCATGGGTATCGAGACCGTCGGAGGAGTGATGACCAAACTCATTCCAAGAAATACAGTCATTCCCACAAAGAAATCTCAAATCTTCTCAACTGCTTCGGATAACCAGCACACTGTAACGATCCAGGTGTACGAAGGAGAGCGACCCATGACCAAAGATAACCATTTGCTTGGTAAATTCGACCTCACGGGCATTCCTCCAGCACCGAGGGGAGTTCCACAAATTGAAGTCACGTTCGAGATCGATGCCAACGGGATTCTCCAGGTTAGTGCGGAAGACAAAGGAACTGGGAACAAGGAGAAGATTACGATCACGAATGATCAGAATAGGCTCACTCCGGATGATATAGAACGGATGATTAAGGTATGGGTTAATTGAGGAAAAAAAAATATGTATGGAACACTAAAATGACTGTACTCGTTTTCCTTCAATGATTTCGGTACTAATTTGATGTTGTTGTTCATTAAATACCCAGGATGCAGAAAAGTTCGCAGACGACGACAAGAAAGTAAAAGAGCGCGTAGAAGCCCGTAACGAACTCGAATCATACGCTTACAGTTTAAAGAACCAGATCCAAGACAAGGACAAGCTCGGAGCGAAGCTGTCAGACGACGACAAGACGAAGATCGAAGAAGCCGTAGACGAGTCGATCAAATGGCTCGAGAGCAACAGCGACGCAGACAGCTCCGAGTTCAAGAAGCAGAAGAAGGAGCTCGAGGACATTGTCCAACCAATCATAGCCAAGCTTTACCAACAAGGAGGTGGTGCTGGAGGTGCTGGTGGTGGTGGACCAGGAGGAGATGCAGGTTCAGATGACAAGGACGAGTTGTAACATCACACAAGTCGCGCGTTTTTTTTTTTTGTTATTTAAAATCAAATGAAAATGATGTTTTGTTTCTTCTGTGAGGAGTGGTGAAAAAAAAATTGTTTCTTTCGTTCCTTTTCATCTTTTGTTTTTTTTTTGTGGTGGTTGATTGAGCGGTTGGGTTGGACATATTTTTTTTTCCATACGGGAGGGTTGTTTTTTTTTTACTTAAAAACCATGTGTGCTCGTGAGTATGTAACCGGTGTATGTGTGCGTGTATACGTGTGTATCGAGTGAACGTTATGTAATCTTCTGCATCATTACGTATAAGTTTTATCATATCGTCGTAAATTATTTTGCAATTTATAAAGGTTATAAAAAAAATTAGGTCTTCGATTGTTTAGGATGGAGAGTTTAAAAAAACAACATAATAAAAGAGAAAAAAAAAGTTTGGTAATAAAGAAACCGTGATATTATTGTTACGTTTGGATGTTTGAGTGCTTTACTTATTTGATGGAGGGAGAGGGGCATGATTCCTGGTGGAATAATATTTACATGATTTTAAAAATTAGTTACATACGTGTGACTTGCATATTACGTAAACTGAGCGGATTGTAAATCTGAAAGATTTACAAATGGAACTACGCTTTACTACACTAGCTCAGCGTTGTTGTCCATATTCCATATTATAGCAATTAATTGAATTTCGCTTCTGTACTCAAAAACCAATTCTTAATTTACCACTTAAATGTGTTAGGAAATATGAGACAATGATTTTTTATTGTCCTCTGGTTTTGACCCTCTAAATTCTGAGAGGCTTAGCAAACTACGGATTGATTTAATTGGAGGGTTCTAATTTGATTCGATTCCATGAGACCATAATATGAAATATTACCTCACTTTTCTCGTTGGTTATCAGGATTTTCTGGTGGTTCACCATTTTTTTTTCATCACAATGAAAAGTGAAAGTGGTTAAAAATTGTGTACTCGTATATTATGCCATGAATATAAGTTACAGTAAATCTCATGTCTATCATACGTTCATATACTAAACAAATTTGCTCTCTCTCTCTCTCTTTCATATCATATAAAAAATAACGCATCTCGTAAAAACCTCCAAAACAAACGTACATATTTCTTTTTTTAAAAACTGCCATTTTTTTTATTCATTAAACATGATGGAATAGTAAAATTTAATTGTGCAATGTATTATTATTTCTTGTTTGTGACTTAAACGATTAAATAACCGAACATATATTTATTTACACACACACGTGACTTTTTCTTATAACGAACTATTTTTTATCAAAAAAGATCGTGGAATAGTGTTTATTATTACATTTAAGAAATTGTATATATTTTTTTACCAAAATAAAATAAATAAATAAATATTTGACGAAATTCTTGAATATATTTTATTGAATGATTATTCGGGGGTTTGTGTGGATAATTTACACATACACTTTAAAATTATCCGGAATCTCTGTTGTGCTACATTTAATTGTTTTTTTTTACTAATAACTCACCTTTCACGAAAAGAAAAAACTAAATAAAGTTTACGTGCGAGAGTGGTTTTTTTTTCTTATTACCCAGTTATTTTAACGTGAGGAACAAAGTTTCTACACAACATTGTATTTTCTATTTCTTAATACACACGGATATAAACAATATTATGTTACGTAGAAACGTTATATTATGTGGTATGTACAATTACGTTTAAATAACGACTCATCATCATCATCTTTCTTTGTCTTAAATGTTTTAGAAACAACAGTTTTGTTGTAGTGCGTTACATGTCCTTAAAATATTTTTATATACACTTTAATTTTTAAGTAAAGCAAAAACAAGAAATTTTGACTTTTTTTGATATCATGACAACAAGATGAAAAAAAAAAATTATACAACGAACGATTGCCTTGTTTTTAAAAAAATTGGGATTGATTTGCTGAATATATTGTGCAATATAATTTAATTTAGTTTTTTATTTACATTTTTTTCCCAACAATTTGTTTTAACGAGTGGATGTGTGCGTGGTTGGTATTTAATGAATGTTGATAAACAGGAATTGTGATAATATTCTTGAAAGCATGAGTTCTTTGTGATGATTTTTGAAAATGAAACGAAAGGAGAGAACAAGAATCCCAAAACCAAAACACCCGAGGTAGTACGTAGTTTCGAATCATTGGGCTACACGACACAAAAACGTGAGAAGCGAGAGGGTGAGTAAATTTCAACAAATATCATCATCATCTTCATCTTCATAGTCGTTATCCCCAGCTTCATGCTTCCGTAAATGCCTGTCCAGGTTCGTTTGCTGTCCGAATGCTCTGGCGCAGAGGGGACATCTGAATGGCTTCTCCTGTTATCACAAGTCATTATCACTCTCAAGCTGCCTTATCTCTCTCATTTTTTTTTGTGAGTGTGTTTGTGTTTTACTACTACCGAGGGGGGCAGGTTTTGTTTTTTGTTTTTTGTTTTTATTATTTTTTAGTTGAGATGATGAGATCAAAAAACAAAAAGAAAAATTTTATAGATCGTGTGTGATTTTAGCATGCTGTAGTTTTTACTTTTGGGGGAGGAGAGGTTTTTTTTTATTTTCTTACGATCATGAGCAGCGATCGTAGGGTGGCTAACTCACTTTGTGGTGGATGTTGCGGACGTGGCGTTGGAGGTTTGAGGAGATAGAGAACGAACGCTCGCATAAACGGCACTTGTACGGTTGCTCGCCGGTGTGGGTGCGGAGGTGGCGGGTGAGGTTCGCAGAGCGGGGGAAGACTTTCCCACAGAACTTGCACGTGTACCTGCTATACGAAACATAAGAGATGGAGATGACGGATTGTAATTGTCAGATTTTGAATTGTTTTTGGTTTTAGAATCAACTTTGTTAATGCAGTTTTGGGTTAGTTTGGGATTATTAGTTATTATGGGCTGGTGGGAGGTTGTAAAATGGATGTGTTTTAACATTGGAATCATGGCATTCGTTAAAAAAGTTTAAAGAAACTGACAAGAGTTTAAATTCTTCTGTAAAAAAACAGAATTTGTGTTAAGTTTAAGGCCGTTTGTTTGACATAGTTCGGTTGCTATGAAACTAACAAAAGTTAACTGTTATCTAAACTGCCAACATTTTTTAAACCCCCAAAAATGTAGATACCTGCTGTCGTCCCATTTATAAAAATTAGATTTCTCAAAGATGCCATATCCCTGTCAAGATAATATCCCGTTAACCCTGCTACTTAATTCAAATATTAATCTGGACTATATCACAACCTTCCCATTTTTGCATTACCAAAGTCTCTGGATAATTTAACATAAAAGCTAGGGTCTTTGAATTCCTTACCTGTTCCCAACTTTGGTTTGCCAAACGGAGGGAGCACCACCTGCCCCACCCCCAGCTCCAGCTGCTGCGGCTGCAGCGGCAGCTAGACTGTTCGTGAGCTCGTTGTTCCTCGGGCTGAGGGTATTGTGGAAAAACGGGTGGTTGAACGGGTTTGGGTGGAAGGCTCCTGCTGGGATCCCTGGGAATGGGGCTGTTGGGGGGTGGGGGGTGAACCTTGGGAATGGGTGCAGGGGACGGGGGGCTATGATCTGCGAAAATGCTGAAGATGATTTGTCTTCTTGTTGGAGGTTCGCCGTTTCACGGAGGAGAGCTGTTTGGAATAACGCGTGGGCGGGGTGGTGATGGTGGTGAGCGTGGTGGGGGAGGGGAGGGGAGGATAACGGACTAGTTGTTGAGTGGTGGTGGAGGCTCTTGACCTTTCTTTCGAGGATCTCGGCAACGTGCTTGGTATTGTTGTTGTTGCGGATGATGTCGTTGTTCGTGGTGACTCTGTCTTTTGCTTCTCTTTTTATTGCTGGTGGGGTTATGTTGTTGTTGTTGCTTCGGATTGGGGTTGGGGATCTGTGTCGTTTCTGGTGTCTTGATGACGGCATGCTCAGGTCGTCTGGTTGGTCTGGGTCCGTGTCTTCTTTAGTCGCTTCTTCTTTTATTGACTGCACGCTAAGGTCTAAAGGCGTCTCGCCACGCTTCACTTCTTCTTCCTCTTCTTCTAGCTCCTCCTCCTCTTCGTCTTCTTCTGGTTCCTCTTCAGGGCTTAGGTCTACTTCCAAATCTTCCTTTTCTAAAAGCTTATGTGTTTTCCCATGCTTCCAGCTCAATTTGAATGCCTAAAAAAGCGCATTTTTAGGCTAAATTGAGAATAGCTAAAAATCCATAAGTTTGTGAGGGTGCGGAGTATGACTTTTGAGAAATTCAGGTATGTTTACATACAGAAAAAAATAAATTTTCGTAAAAATCGGATCGCAGATAGCTGTGTGGGGCACCCCAAAATGGTACCTTCGAAGAACCTTTTACATTTGATGGTTGTCATGCTTCATGACAAGCTTTCATACTGGAAATAGTCTTATGTGCATTCGCCGAAAGTTTTACTTTTAAGTTTTTACTTGTTAGCCTTATCAGTACTGTATTATAATATATTTTTTATATCAGACTATAGGAAACCGTTGAACATATTGTCTCCACAATGTGTGCACGAAACAACGACAACAAACAAACAAAGACGACGACGGCATGCGGCAGCAAGCAACAGAGTAAACATTTCTCGCTCAATTGACTTTGCCCTTTTGTATTTGTTATTATGGCCACACCAGCGAGATAAGACACATACATAAAATGCTTGCTGTTACTGGAGTCAGGTTGTTTGAAAACATCCGAAAATTTGAACAAAGAACCTCCATTTTTTTGCTTCAAAACAATGCTAATCAAAAATGCGGATGAAAAGTTTTTAATCAAGGAGAAAGCCTTGAGAAGAAGAAAATTTTTAGAAGGGATTTACCAATAAAAGATTTAGGTTTCAATTTTCTCTCTGTGCGCAGCTTTTTTTTCTACTAAATTCAAATCGTTGGCCTAATTATGTTTAAAAATTCATGCTGTCCTAGATAAGTCTTGGCTTCAAACGATTAAGTTTTGGCTACGTGACCACCAAAAAAAAGTAATCTTATTTTCTAAGAAAGAAATGGGAAGGAAGCTCCTGCAAAGTGGATCAATCTGGTGAAGCATTCACCACAAAACTATCAAGTCTGTAGAGGAAGCAGACCACCCAGCAGGACGACCTCCTAATAACAAATTTATAACGGTTTCGCTAAGTGAAAGCTGAGCACACGGAAAAAAGAAGATTTCAGTTTAAAGTGAGCAATTTTATTCTTTGATGATGAAATGAAAATTCTCCTGAGTTGGCTTCACGTTGTTGCGCTTATCTGACCGCAGCAGCTGAAAAACAGTGTGGTAAAAAAAAAGTATATACGAAAATTTTGTGAGTCTACCCCCGTTTTCATATTTAATATAGTGCTACCTCCACACAATATTCAGTGATGATAACGATACTGACGAGATTTATGTCCCTCTGTGAAACACATAAGCTTTTGAATAATCTACGAAAGGATTTTCTGCTTTGTTTTCCAAGCTGTAGAGGCTAGCTGGTACACAATGTGGACGCAACAGCCGGTGTTGCTTGAAACAATGCAATAAACTTAACAAAAAACGGAAACTTTCTTTGTTCTTATATTATGGCTAAGATATTAAATCATGTTGTACTTTTATGAAAGAAAAAGCTTCCTGCAAGAGAATACGTGTTTGAAAAAGCTGGCTGGAGTCTGAAACCAGGCTTATGTATTGCTCCAGCAGCTGGAGAATTATACAAAAAACAAGAATGGTGTGAGAATAATTATTGCGTCCCATTTCCCAGCAAGCAATACAACAAAGTTCATATACATAGGTTGTCTATATTTATGGTCGGTGGTGGCTTGAGTAATATCCTTTGCACTTGGCCATACATATGTGCGCACACTAAAATAGTTGTAAAATTTTTTGAACTTTTAAACTCTTATTTTCATTCTTAACGATTTATTAAACAACATTGATCTGTGCTCTGCTTTTCAATAACAGAAAGTTTGGTCCATAATTACAACGTCCTGTTGTACTTTTAGCTAGTCGTCATTTTGATGATGACATAGTGATTGTGAAGAGATGATCATCATCATGATAAGATATTCTGGAACATTGTATATTTTTTGCAAGGACCGGGAAGGATTTTAGAGGAAAGTATGGATGGGTAATTTATTGCGGTTTTTTGGTCACATTGCTCCATATTTTTGTGACCGTCCCAATGCTTCGTCCCACAAAAAAAAGTTTCGCTTTTTCCGGTGGAGCGGGTCGCACCGCGCTTCTCTATTTTGCTACATTATTGCTTCTTTCCTCAGCATAGCACCCAGAAAAAATCTAGTCAAATTGGCAATGCACATAATGTGCCCAGGAGTTGGGAGTATTTCATGGTGCCATATTTTTCCGAGCGGTTTTAGTCAGCCGGAAAAAAAAGTGTTATTGCTGCTCTTCTCAACTTTAAACGATCTATTTCCGATGAAAATATAAAAAGTTTTTAAAAAGGAGATCTAGAACCGAAAAGTCGTTTTGTGTTCATTTTTATATTTGTACGTATTTTGTCTGGGCACCTCTCTCCACTTGCAAAAAAATACATAAAATAGCATGATATCCCCAGTGTGCTTGCCACGAACCACGAAACCCTTTGCCAAAAAAAATAAGTTTGACAATTGAAGTAAAAGAAAAGAACCATATTTTTTGTGCGCACACACATAAATAAGTATGATAGTAAATGGACACACAAACATGTTTCTTGTTTTTACAGAAAAATTATGGCTGCTCATGCTGCACTTTTTTTAATAGATGGCATAGTAGCTTACTTACTTTATTATTCAGTAGAACAGGTCATAATATAGGAAAATGAACGCACCAAATCTGAAGGGTGGACAAGTGTGACCAATAAATTTTTCTTTGTTTTTTTCTCTCTCTGAAGCTAATAAAAAATCACATTGCAAAATGATCACGTTGATACTTTCGCCAAAATTTCTGGATCGTAAACCGTAAAATGCTAAAGGATTGAGGTCTCCTATTCTAAAGTGCACTTCCGCTATGTAAGGATTCGTCTGTAAGGATTCTCATGCACACTTTTTCAGTACAACAATAAAAATGTGTCCACGTGTCTACTAAGGTATTGTTGTGTGTGCATTGGTTTTTCTCATGGTTTTTATGTATGTGCAGCATTTATTTTTGAGTGAGACAAGGATTTTTTGTACGACCATAATATCAAGGCTGCAGCCGCAAAAGGTACATTCTACACAGAAGGGAAAATACAGGTGCTTCTATTTGTATAACCCAGCTTTCCTCGTGTTTCCCCACAAGACGCATTATTCTGATCCGAACTCATTTTTTGTTTCCTTTTTTTCTTATCCGATATTCAACTTAAGCTTTCTTTTCTTCCATTCTTCTTGTTGTTTCTCCAAAAAAATATTTTACAGTGTCCCGGCGAAAATAAAAAGAAAATCTTTTGCAGGGATATATATACCTGCTTAGTTGAATGAAGAATTGTTTGTTTTCCTTTCCTCTTACTTTTTAGCCTTGTCTCCTTCAGGAAATATAAATGTGTCTGGTATGCACACAAAAAATGGGGGAAGACGACGGGAAGCAAGCAAGATCCGCAGAGACAAGGGAAAAAATCCAAGCATGGAATATTGCGAAGTAGGCGCCGCTCTTTCTTCCTTTTTAAAAAGCGCAACATGTTCGACTTGTACTAGAAAAATATTTGTTAAAAGCAGAGAAAAAAGAGTAAAAAAAAATATAAGGAGCAAATGTCTGAAAGTGGTACACGGACAATTTATTTTTTTCCACTTTGTGTGCAAGGTGCTGCAGACTTGTTAAAATTGTTGTCCATAATTTTAAACTTGCTTACTATGCTTACGCTGCTGCTATGTGGAGCACCACAACAGAAGACAATGAAGGAACCGAAGGGTCGACAACAAGTTTATTTTCATTCATGTGTGTGTGGAGCAGGAGCAGCAGTGAAAACGTAAATAAGATGGAAATGGCTCTCTCTCTCTCCGCTCCACTTTCCACCAATAAATAAATATATTGTGCAATTTATTTGGTAAAAAAACAACAAGGTAATTACCTCAATTTTCCAGGTCCATTTAAGAAGATTGTTTTTAATTTATATTGTTGTGTACAAGATTTCCCTTAAAAAATTCCCTTGCTACTCCAATAAATGCCAAAGCATCCACACGATTACATATATTTGCATCCATTTTCTTTGAAAAAGGAAAAGTGGGGGAAAAGTTCTTTGTTGAAAATCTATGTTTGAGAGAGATACGTTACGTTGTTGCATAGCTGTAGTGTGAGTGAGTGAGAGAAGATGAGAGTGGTGCGTCCAAAAATAAAATGTAATATGATCCTTTCCGTTTATACTTTGCATTTCACATTTATTGCGCGACTTTCCACCCAGCTGCTCCTCTGGCTGGCTCCCTCCTCTGGAGAACTAAGCTGGAGGAAGGAAGCCTCCTGGAGAAACTCAGAATGCTAAGTAGTTTTAAGAAGATGAAGGAAGCAATGGTGGAGCAGTAGCTGCTCACTCAGATGAATGTGCAGACAATCTTCTCCAGCTTTTCCCTTTCCAGTTCACTTTCCCTGGATAAAATGAGTTCACCTTGAACGCAAGCTAGGTTTATGAATTCACCGTAAAATTTTAAGATTTTCCCATCATCTCTTCTCTTGAAGAGACGGAGTGAAAGGGAACCGCACCAGAAGCAGATTTTATTATTATTATTTTTGTACACTGTTCCATGTCCACATCACAATAGAGGATGATGGTAATGGGCAAGAGAATATATTTATCACAAAAAAATATATTTTTTCTGAGTAAGAGTAGTGGAGCAACCAAGATGAGAGAGAGGCGAGGCATCTCCATTTCCCTCCATCATCATCATCATCATCACAATCATCATTTTATTTTGCTCAAGTTTTCTAGAGCAACAAACTTGCCTCTGCAGAACACAAAGATCGTCCAAAACTACAACAAAAAGCAAAGAGGATGATGGCGGGTGATCATCTTTATTTACTTTACATAATAATAATATATTTTTGGATACACAAGGAAAAAAAAGTTTTGTTTGTTTGTTGTTGTCGGTGTGTTGTGGACACCAGGGGACTCGTATTTTATAATTCCTCGTGTGCCCCAGCACCGTTCCTGCAGCCCAGCAGTCAGAGAGGAGGAAGGAACAGAGAGGCCCTAGAAAATGGTAATGTGAACCACTGCTGCTTCTCCTCCTCCCATTTTTTTTTGTGCGGAGCCTGAGACAGGGAACGAAAATAAGCATATATATATGGACGCATTTATTTATTTCTCCTATGCACACATTCACAACGAAAAAGAATGAAAGTGGCACAAGAAAGGAAGGACGGAAGTACATTAACCCTTTCTTCCTCTTTTCCCTTTTTTTCCTCCTTTTTATTATTTAACTTTACTGGAGAAATTTCCCGGAGAAAAAAAAATAATAATGATAAAAAAGAGGAGGACTTTTCCAGACTTGCTTGTTTTATTTGCACAACAAGAAATGTAAACAAAAAGAGCAGAACAGTTTTTTTCTCTTTCCTGTTCGTCGCGTTTTTACTTTTTTTGCTGGAGCTTTGCTCAAGAAGTAAAAAAAGGGAAGCATTTATGGAGCATGGCTGCTATTTAGTGTGGCTGCTATGTGTGGGTGTACATACTTACCCCGATGCAGAAAAACTCAAAAGTGCGGAATATCATATGACTTTTTATTATTTACGGAGCAACACCCAATCTGCCTTTCCAAGGAAAAGGGTTTCCGCACAAAATATGAATGAGTGAGTTTGTGGATAAAAAAAGTGGAAAAATAAAATACAGTCCCTTTTTGGAGGAGGAGAACTTTCAAACAAAAGTGTGTCTGCACAGTAAAAGGAAGGAAGGAAGGGGCATATGTATGTGTGTGAATGGTTGTGTCGTGTCCTGCAACTACTTTATGGTGACAACGTTTTTTGCTCACTTTATGGCCCCGTCGTCCCTTGCGAAAAAAATAGTTGCCCCAAAATGTCTCTTCTATTATAATGGCTTTAATGATAATAAAAGTAAGTAATAATAATAATGGTGTTCTGCGCTAAAAAATCGCGAATCGCGAATATACAGTCTGTAAAAACTTTTTTGCTCAAAAAAAAAATAAAAAAGGAAGAGGCGGAAAGGAAGCTTTTTGTTCTGCTTAGCTTCGTGTGGCTCCACATAATAATGAACTGAGGACATAAATGAGACTCTGTGTGTAGTAGAAAAGCGAATTAATGGAGGTATCAAGGGTCATCTCTTCTGGTTGTCTGTCTCCTGGAACAAATATTTGTGAGTCAAGAAGCTGGCGTTTGCTTGTCTTATTTGAACTT
The DNA here is from genome assembly GCA_027744215.1 of Troglopedetes dispersus. Classification (NCBI taxonomy): domain Eukaryota; kingdom Metazoa; phylum Arthropoda; class Collembola; order Entomobryomorpha; family Paronellidae; genus Troglopedetes; species Troglopedetes dispersus. The sequence goes on from JAHZNF010002141.1 coordinate 12,205, forward strand.
GGAGATCCAGAGGATTTACTTAATTATGTATTTCATTTTTGTACAAGAAAATTTTCAACCACTGAACCCATTGGAGCGAAGCCAATCATCTTCAAAAAAGTGTAGGTGCGTAGGTAACTATGTTGTATACACGTGGAGCAGACAACCAGGAAAGGAATACACAATAATAATCATCATTTTCCCTTTTCTTGATATTGACTTGGTAGGAATATTCCAGGAATGAAAGAATGCATAAATAGTAGCAGAAGTGTAGAGATGTTTCTGTTTTTGATTTGAGCTTCAACTCAAAAACCATAAAATCTGCACACAAATAACATAACCTTATCTACCGGCGGTGGTGGAGTGGTGTGGTAGCTGCGTAAATGATTCCAGACACAACAACATAGTTTTATGCGTGTATACTATATTAAGCCACTTATCTGCCCGACTTCACTCCTCGTTTTTTGGTGCGCCATGCTAGCCAACTATACATAATATTTTTTTTGGACACAAAGCACACTTCAGCCACAGGCAACTTTACTGCATTATAAATTTTCTCCTCCTTTCACAATATTCAACTACAATTTCTCGTTCCATTTTTTTGTGTGAAGTCATCATCACATCAGATGAATCCACTTTTCTAGTCAGAATGAAAAGAATACTTGCGAACGGACTCTTTTTTGTGGCAACAAATTATATTATGAGCAGAAGCACACTTCTGGAACAAGAATATTTTTTTTTGCTTGCTTGTGTCTGTGGTGGTGGTGTGGATAGGAGTGGAGCGGTAAATTATTCTATCAGATCTCCACAAAACACAGTCAAGCGCACACTTACAATACACGCAGCAACTGGAAAACACATTCCCACGCCACACACACACACACTGATTTTACCTAAAATTACCTAAAATTACCATAAAGATGTATGTACACCATTGTGCATGGCTAGTTTACTTGCTACCACGCAAGAACCTAAATTCTAATGTGAATCATAAAAATAGATATTTTTTGCTCGTGTCTCACTTTCCCTTCTTCTCTCAGCATTGCATTGTGGAGTTTTTTTTAGAAAACCTAATGTTATGAAAATGGACTGGACTGAAGGAAGGTCAAGAATGCTTATCTTGACGGAAGAATAGAGGAGAATATTTTGCGTTAAAAATTACTCATTTTTGTAACTCCAACTTCGACGCCAGTCAATGAAAAATGTTGATATTGACTTTGTAAATGTTTGAAGATTGCTTGATTTCCAATTTTACCAAAAGTGGATATCTTTCTCTGAAGTCATAATTTTTAATTAAAACTGGACGTCATGCTTGTAAAAAATATTCGCAAAATATTTATTAGCTGGCCAGGAGATTTACACTGGACAAATTGTCACAATAATAGTACACTACCAACAAATACATACAATTTTGGCCCAAGTAATAATTGTGCATGTCTGCGGACAACGACTTCTTTGTAGCGCCAGCCAGGTAGTGATAAGCTTGAGTGAAAAACTTCGCTGCACACACAAAGTGTATACATATTAAAACTGTCAGTGAAGAATGGGAATCAAGATGTGTTCATTTTTCATGTTTATTGTTGTGCTCTGGTGCAGTTACGAATGTGGTTGTGTGGTTGTTATCATTATAATGCAATTCTGTTTATTGTGGTGCGTGTTTTCATGTTTTTTGTTCGTTTTTTTTGTGATGGTGGGTCGATATCCACAAAATAAATTAGCCGGAAGCTGTAGGTTCTCCATTAAAAGCACATTTTGCGTTGCTATTCATGTTCCACGAAAAAACATTTACGAACACAAAGCCAACCAACCAACCCACGCTGCTCCATTCTTGGTCAATGTTTTTGGACACAACTGGATCCCGAGGCACAATCAAAGAGTAGAAAATCCTTTTCGGCTTTCTTTGTAAAGTGAACACAAACGAAGTACAGAGAAAAGTATATTTTTTGTGCACCTCTGTTTTGGCACAGAGGAGTCATGCATACAAAAAACGAGTTCTACGAGCGAGCGAAGTGGACACACCGCACAACAGGAATGCATAAGTACAAGTTTGATTTATTTGTGGGAGTGTTATTTTAGACTCTTTTTTTAAGCATGGAAATAGCTTCACAATTTCTCAGTTTTGTAAAAATTTGCTTTGTGATACTTTGTCATACCTCGAAAAGTGACATATTTGCTCCAAAGTTTCGCAACGGAGATTTTGCTTTTCTCGGATCCATCTTTCATTAACCCTGGAAAACGATCGGAGTGAAACTATAATTTTTGCTAAACCTGGTTCACCCAAACAAACTAGATAACCATAGACAAGAGTTGAATGAAATAGACATTTACGATAAGCATATTCTAGAAGTTTTGAAACCGTAATTTTCCTGGAGAGCTGGAGAAACCCACAATGAAAGTCATGTTGACTACTTTTGCTTTATGTTGGAGTAAGCTCGGAAGCCAACATTTCACATTTATGGAGACAGTGAGTATGCAAGCCTGGCTCCAGTAGTATCTCACCGCACCACTTTGCAAAATCAAAGATGACACACTCAAGGAAAATCCATTTAAAACCTTTTTCTCCCACAGCCACTCGATGGTGGAACAGGAAAAGAGGAGTGCTCCATAAATGGAATTGTGGCTTGAGGAAAAAATCTGTTTCCGCTTTCATCCATTCAACTTTCAGGAAAAAAAGTTGAGTGAGTGAGAGAGAGAGAAAGCAGAGGTAACTTTGTGAAGTGTGTGCGGTAATGCTGGCGTCGTCGTCGTCGGCATCCTCCATTTTCCATTATCAGCACCACCACAATTTTACTCTTTATCTTTCGCTTGATGCAAAAATATGTTTTGGGAGAAATTTCACAGAGTCGACTGACTGCTGCTTTGCCTCAACTTTTTGGTGGGAACTTGTAGTAATTGAAGCCGGTTTGATGGGAATTTAGATTATCAATTAATTTAAATTCTGTTTCAGCCTTCAACGAGCTTATTTATGCTTGCGCACAATTTATTTAGTAGTGTTATTCAGCTCAAGTGAACAAAAGACAAATAAATTTGTGATTAGTGGAGCACGCGTATTCGAGAAACGTAAATCTTAGTAAACTCTACTAATTTGTGAGGCTGAGCGAATGCGTAGAAATTTGCTGCTTGCGTTTTATTTTTCTAAAATCTACTTTTGGCGACAGTCGTAGTATTCTCCTGGTTTTTGAACACACATCGGGAGATTTATGACCACAAAGGAGACACGCGGGTATAAATAAAGAAGGGAAATTACAGCAGGACATGTATTTTGTTAAGTGTGCCAAACGAACCGTTTAAATATGTACTCCTCCTCCTTGCTCACTTCGAGTTAGCACACGTCTTCTTCTTTAAAAAAAAACTAAACTAACCCTAGCCACTCCATTCGCAAGATAAGTATCTATACAGATGTAGTTTTTGCTACGCATGGCAATAATTAAGAGGACAAGACTCGAAACTTATTTTGTTTTCTTTCAAAAAAAAGTTGAGCATGGAAAAGAGGAGCAAGTTGGGAAATTATAATTAAATTTGCTTATGTGTTATTCATCTTTTTAGAAACATTTTCTTCTCCAGAAAATAAAAAGTTCTTGACAAGGTGAACAACTATATTCTGGGTTAGAAAATGGCTTCATATTTGTATACCCAGTCACCAAAAAAATATAAGGTTCAGAGAACTCGCACACTATTCTTGTTCACAACATTTTCAATTCTTCTTTCTGAAACAAAAAAAACAGACCCTTTCTATTTCTGTTCCAAGAAAGGAATTCTGGGCTGGAAGAAATTATTGTGTCTATAATTATTTATCACGAGAAAATTAGCAAAATTTACTTTTTTTGAATTTCCCTTTCCCCCACTCCAATTTCATGCTCCCTATCCTTGGAAAAGTTTTCAGAAATTTCAAATTGCAAATATTTTTGTCATATTAATTTGAGCGTGCTCTCTTCCCTTTTCACCTTCTCTTCACAACTTTTGTTTATCCAAAATAAACTCAAACTTCATTAAAAAATTCGCTCCAGTCAGAACTCTGCACAAGTAAAAATGGAGAAGGAAAGAGACATAAATAATTTGGCAAAAAAGTTCACCACTTCCTCTCTTCAAACTATAAACACACACACACACGTGTACATTTTGATGGCGCTCTTAATTATCTCCAAGCAAAAAATTTCAAGTGTAGCGTGCTCATCGCCTTCATTTGCGAAGATCACGTGATTTTGTAGCTCCTTTCTTGATCCACCATAAATATTTTCTTTTCCTCGAAAAGTTCTGTCAATTTGAAGAAGAATGAAAGGGACACACTTGTACAAAATGATACTTGGAGAGAGTTTGAGCTATCCGCAAAAGAAGAGATAATGATGTTGTCGGTAGGTGGTCCTGGGTTTTAATGAATTATGCAAGAGACTGTTCTGTTTGTCCTGCATTAGGAATTCTGTCTAAAAAAAACTCCAGAGCTCAATACTTTTTGTTTAGTTGGATCAGAATTGTTGATTGAGCAAGGTAACCTGAAACTTTTTTTTTGTGCGTGCACAAGAGAGAGAGAGAGAGAGAGCAAAAATAGAGACACGCTCAAGCTCTTTTACTTATTTTTTCCCCTTTCCCGATTATTTTAAAGCGATAAAAAGGAATTACAAAACGAACCAAATGCTCAACTAACGAGCTTAAAAAGTGACTACATTGCTGAGTGATCTCAGCTCTAAAAGAGTTCATCTTTTAAGGAGGTTATTCATACATGACGTTATCGAAAAGTAGGGAAGCATTTTTGCACTGATTAAGATAATTAAGTGGTAAATGTGAATTTAAAAAATTGGCAATCCAGACTCAAAAAATTAATTTGCAATCTGCTGGACCCCCTTATACAAGTGACGTAATTTGTGAACGCCCCCTTTTCAAAATAAAAGCGTTTTTTATATATATCATTTGGAAAGGGTTTTTGTTGATATTTCCAGAGAGCGCGAGGAGTGGTGAGCTCTTTTTTGGATAAAAGCCCAAAGTAAACAATTTCCTGGCTGCTCTCTTTTTTATTTAAGCTGCTCCAGGATCAGTATCAACCATCATTATAATGATCCTCTCCAAAAAAAAAAAGAATTTTCAGGGCTTTCTTTGTTCTCCCTTTTTTGTCTCTGTCTCACTCACTCCTTCACTCTTGAGCGTAACAAAATGCCGCTGGAGAGAATAGTATAATTATTTCGTTGAAATAATAGAAGCACCATCATCATCCCCTTGGTTATCATGAGTGGAGTAAAAAAAATAAGTCTATTCTGATGAAAGGCTTTGTAGGGTTCGTTTTTGATCCCGAATTTTAATTGTTCTGTGGAGACGTGGATGGGGAAGATAAAGAAAAAAAATAATTTAAATGGAGATAAAACTCCACGAGCCATAAATATAGAGAGAATAATGGACACACTTACCTTAATTTTCCTCGTACTTTTCTGCAACTTGCGGGCATAGTAGTACATCGCCATTTTATGACAATGTTTGCCTCAGCTTTGTGGACTAGACTAGAGTCAAAAGTGTCCTCCCTCCACTTCCTCTTACTTATCTTAGGGATTATCTTCTTGTTTTTTGTGTCCTTAATTTTTTCTCAAAACACTTTCACAGTGTAACACTTACTTGTATACTGATATTCACCAGATAAGATATCACAAGCCTCTTTTTTTGTTGTCGTTGTTAGAAATCCCAAGGATTCCTTTCAAGGAAAGTTACAACTTGGAAGAAAATGAAGTCGGAGGTGGTGGACACACGGCGGGAAACTCTTTTGTGCTTTCGCAACACGTCTCCACACTCCGCCTGTCTTATCTTCTTTTGTGAATCTTTTTTTTCCCCTCTGTGCTGAATAAAAGATCAAAAAGACAAGGAAGGCTGGGAAGTTGCTGGGAAAGAATAATGGAGGCGAGTCCCCGCGAAAAAGCAATTAAAACAGGGAGGAGGTGTCTTAAAAGCCTCCTTTTATTCTCCTTGTCGCCTCCGTAATAGAAAACGGGAAGATGATGAAGATCACACGCGCACATAAAAAAGTCACATTTTTTTGGGTAGTGCACTTTTTTTCTATTTTCTTCGGGAAATCACTCAGCAAAACATGAAAACGTATATTTTACTTTTTAAAAGCATTTTTCCTCTTTTGTGAAAAATATTAAATAGCAGCACCAGCACACAGTCAAGGAGACCACCCACGAGGTATCCTCTTTCTTGGAAACTATTTTATTTTGAACTGAAGGACACAATAAGTGCCACTTAAAAATCCTTTCTGATTCCTTTCACTCTCACTTATTGTCAACATGTCGACTGTGAAGCGTGCTGCATTTTTCCCCTCTAATCAGATTATCATCTCGAGAAATTTGATTTTCTGGGGCGAAGTGTTTTACATGTGAAATGGAGATTTTTTTGTGTGACCGACTAGTTTCTGGCCCGCATATTGCTGCATTTTAGTTATGGAGCCACACTCCCATTGTTTTTCTTCAAAGGAGGAGAATTATGGAGCGGAGTTGTCAAGTTGTTGAGTTCCATATGTTTTGAGGGGGACACGCATTCAAGAAAAGCTTTTTCCAGAGGAAAACTGGAGTGTTTCAATTTCCAACTTTCATTTCGTGTGTCCACAGCTGTCTTTGTTCTGTCTGCTCCATTTTTTTCCAGTTTCAATGTCATGTACATGTGTTCAAATGAAAATTATTATATATGTTTTGGTGACTACGTTTATACTATTCCTTTGGAAAACGGAGGCGCGCTTCTTAGACTTTATTATTATGCCCATCTTGCTCCCTTTTTTCTCAGAATTGTGGAGCATAGTTGTGAGAGAAAGAGAGTAAAGTGGCAGTCCGAAAAAAGTAATTATATTTGACAATGACGAAGGCTTGGTTGACAAAAGAGTACACATATATATCGAGGGTGACCAGCTCAAGGAAAAGAAGAGATGCGTGCATGTGTCCATAATTTCACTTGTTGTTTTGTCTCCATTCTCGCTTTTATTAGTGACTATATATCCTCGTCGTAAGTTTGAGAAAAAGGAATGTGGAGGCGAGAAGCGAGCGAGTGAGGCAGATATTTCTTGTGACTTTGATGAACGAATGGAGCACCACTTTATGCTCTCTTAGAAGAGCTATAATAATAATTATAATTATTGTAGCAGCAGCTCCATTTTTATTGGGAGCCCCTAAAAAAATTACATGGTTTTTTCTCCAGAAAATATGAACTGGAGGCGCTCCATCTTATTCAACTGGACAGGCTGGAATGAAGCTAGTGATGGTGGAGCGATAAGCACCGATTATTTTTGATGACGACAACGATAACAATAATGACCCGAGCAATGTTGTGCTGTTAGTTGGTAATAGTTCGTGCTATTTTCTTTTACGGTCGCGGAGCGATTTCCGGTTCCTCCTTTGTGTTTTTCCTGGTGGCCCTTTTTTTTCCAGGGATCGATACTAATCTTTTATTGGCACCAAAGACAAAAAACTGAAATAAAAAGGAATCACCCAACTCAAAATAAACACACACACCTCACTTATTCTTCTCTTATTTTAGAGAAACAAAAAAGCATAAAAAATGAGATGTCCCATTTTCCCGATAAGTGTTCCCATTTTCCAGGCATGTCACAATTACCGCCTCAGATGAGCGTGCTTCTCAGAGGCGTCTCCTCAAATGTCATTTTTCCAGAATCACAGCGCAGAAAATTGGAGGTGACTTGAGTTAGAGACAAAAACATGTGAGCCACTTGACTGCGTCGATAAATGTCGCTGCACACTAGGCGATATCGGATAATGTAGCTGGTGACAGGTTCTCATATTACTTATCACGAGGCCAAGCAACAGCAGCACCATCTTATATTATTCTTCTTCTTTGCGAGAAAGTTGTTACAATAATGATAATGGTAAAAGTGTTTCCGCGAAGGAAGAATAAAAATGTGGGCGTGGTCGCACCGCCCCTCCAATCATAGAGGGGACTGTGATGATGCCACTACTACCCTTTGCCGGAATAATGGAGCTCCTGATCATATTGCTTTTTATGACACACTCAAAAAAATTCTTATTTTTTTCGCAGAAGATTCCCTCCGAAAAAAAAGGATTCAGTTGGAACGGGAGCCCATTACCATAATTTTTTCATCATGGTGGTGACAATAGTGGTGGCTGGAGAGCTGCTTTTCCAATAAAAGATCACGCCGAACATCTCGTCGATGCTCCAGATGATTACCGTTATCGCCAATGAGGTGCTGATGTTCCAAACAGTGTTCGGAGCGGGAAAGATGAACAGGCTGATTGTTGGGGAGCAATATTGGGTTATGATTATGGCCACAATCTTCGAGAATGAGGGGCTCAAGGCCCTTCTCCAAGCACAGATGGAGCAAGTAGGAAGAAGCAAAGGGGGGCATGATTCCTCGTTTAGAACTAAATTGAAAGAGCCCCTTTCAAGGTAATTTCTTCATTATGCATTTCTTTTAGTTCCGCCTGCCTCCACAAAAATGTTTGCATTGAAAAAGTTGCTCCTTCTTCTTGCTCAAGTAGAGATTTTTATCTGAGCAGTTTCCCAGCTTTTTCTGAAATGAAAATGGAAAGAAAATATATTATTAGAGAATTGGTGTACCTATTTCGATGCTATAAATCTAACTTTGTGACCGTTGTGTCCATAATTCTATACATGCATATTTTAAAAGGAGGAATCGGGCGAAAAATGGTATTTGGATTGGGAAGAGCTTGCTTGTTTGGAGCACGTCCTTCCTTCGAGAGGACCTTAAAAATTGCTCACAAGTTCCAAAATGTAAAAAAGGCAATATTTTTCCAGCCATGCTTATTTATTTATTTATCTATTTTTTGGAGACAGGAAAAGAGTCAAACTAAAAAAAGGAAGACAGATCACACACTGCGAGCCGCACAGGTTGACACACACAAGTGTCTGGAACACAAAAGTGTCTTCTCCAGGAAATCCTGGATAACCCTCTGACTCTTTTCTGTCTTCACCGAGTGGTGTGTGGAGATGTGTCCAAAAAAATCAAATCAGATTCCATGTTTCACGACCCACTACTGTGTCTACACAGAGAACACATATTTTTATTCGACTGCGACACAACTACACAGCCACTCTAACAAAATGACATTGTATTTTTATTTCCTGTTTGTTCTCCCTCGTTCCCTGTTGCTGATGTGTGTGCGTTTCAATGTGGACACTGATAAATATGTACACACTTTTCCTAAACCTTCCTTCTTGTTGGTTTCACTCGGAAGGAGCTCTTCATGTCTGCTTTTTTTGTATTTTTTTTCTCTTATGAAAAATACATATGATTAGATAGACCAGTATTCTCGAGAATATGATAACTCAACTCCTGGAGAAAAAAAGGCATTCTCCAGGAGAGAAAACGAGATGGGAGCGATATGTCTCTGACACTCGTGGGGGCTGGACTATAAATGTCAAGGAGAAAAAGAGTCTGGCCATTTTTCTTTGGAGAAGAAGCCAAGGTCCCTTTTGTGTACACAATTTACTTCCTTATCTGATCCTTCTTTCATTTCTTCCAGGGAAAAGGAGGAGCACATGCAAAGAAATATATACACAATCTTCTTTTCCCTCTTGTTCCTCCATTTCTGTTTCATTGTCCACAAATATTGCCTTATTATTCGTGGCATGGAGGGAACCTCTTCTAATGCATGCTCCTTCTTACAAAATTGTGTGCATCTTATTTTGGAGAGAGAAAAAAAGGAACAAATACATATAATTTCCTTTTGTCCTCCTCCTCCTCATCCACGTCCTCCAGCGGAATATTTTTTTTATTTTGGACACAAGAGCAGAAACGCTTTCTCTACGATTTTTAGCATTTAAAAGTAAATTAATGCATGGCGCAATTCCCTTCTGCGCTCATCCACAAATATATATTTTTTTAAAAATGGAGAATATAATACGTATATTTTTGCTTCAACAAAAAAAATTACTTCCAGCATTTTTTTCTTTCTTTCTGACTGTTTTCCCCAGAGACAGTTTACTGGAGAGAAAGAAGGATAAGAGAAGAAAAAAGGATTTCCTTGTGTCCATTTTGATTCTTTCATACATATATATATTTTTCTCTTTTTTTTGTTCACATCGCCAACTCATATTATAGTGTATATTATTTTTTTGGAGAATGTGCTCCATTTTCGCTGGACCATCATAATACACTCTTGTCATCGCACTGAAAATAAAAAAAGAGCTCTCTTTATGGAGAATCATACGATCTGGTGGAAAATTGGGCGGCAAAAGATTTGTGTGGACGGAGAGAGAGGGGAAGCTAAGTTGACTCCAACTTTATGCTTCCCTTCACTTCTCCCTCCCACTTTTACCATGTCTCAGTGATTACTTGGAATTTCTGGAGAAATTTTTTTCCAGCTTTTCTTTTCTCCCGCATTTTTTCTCTCTCGCAAGCTCTTTTCCATTCAGGGTGACAGTGTGACAGGACAAAAATAAAAATGAAAGTGGAGATGCCTGTCTTGTATCGTTTTCTTGGTGTGTCCATTCATCTGCTGCTTCTCTGCTGTTGTGTGTCGGAAGACAATATTGACTTTGATTTCTTTTTTTCCGGGAGAATGTTGATGTATATTTATGTTTTAACAATGGAATATATCACCAATCAACTTTCCGTCTCCGCTCACTTCACATTATACAGTTTTTGAAGAAGGAAATCTCAGTCGAGACTAAGTTGAAACTAATGAAATGAAAATTGCGGAATTTGTTTCCCTTCAAAAGCATTCCTACATGAGTGCGAGTCATGGAATCTCGAATTTCAAGAGATTAAATTTGCAAAAGCCTGCCTTCTCGAAAGTGGGTGTGTGTGATGGTAGTAGTTTCTTGTTGCTGGACACAAGAGTTTACATACAGTACAATTATTAGATTGTCTGTGCTACCCAAAGTGAAGCGAAACATTAAAGTTCACAGACGTGACTTTGCTTCTAGTCATTTTTTAAATTATTTAGATGACTTCAATTTTTTTTTTTTTTTTTTGAGAAGCAAAGAGAAACAGTGTGCTCGCTCACCAGCACAGTAAATATTCACGTATTTCCATTTTTATGGATGTAATCAAGTGGTCACATTACATTCCTTTATTTTCTAGAGAGAAAAAAATACTATCCCCACAGCTATTTAAAATGTATTATCATCCTGAATACATTGGAGATTAGGGTAACATAATCTTAAATGGAAATCTGGCAGGGTTTCCTATTCTTGTCTCAGACAAGATCTTAACTGAATGGAGGCTTATCAGGGAGTGAGACTTCCAAAGTGCATCATAGATCAGAAGAAGAGGATAAACCAGGTCAGCGCTAAAAAAAGGAAATCGGAGGAGGAGGTCTCTGGTCTATGCATACCATACCTTTCTTCTCCTTGCCTTGCTGCTTGCCAGCCACTTGGCACACCAAAAAAGATGGAGGTTCCTTTTGGTGCGTCTACATAAGAATGATTCTCAAAAATGTGTGATAAAACGTGCAGAAAACGAGGAGCTAAAAAGTCATGTTAACATCTAGCCTCAAATCCTTCTTCTTTATTCACAGTGCTACCACCATTTTGATAGGAATATCTTCGATCTTTTTGCCACAATATTGTCATGTCACAGATACGCATGTGTGCACAAGACTCGCACAAAAAATTCATTTATGGAAATATGCATAAAAAAGGGTGCGTATCAAGATAACCAGACACTATTTCCTGGAGGTGCTTTTCATATACATTCATCCTACACACATTGTCGTTCGGACCACCCAAGCAGAAAAATGGTAGTGAAAATTTTGATGTGGAAAAGGAGGAAAATGAATTTTTTTTCTAAAAACAAAATATATGTATTACAAGGTTGAGAAGAAAAAAAGTGCTATCCAAGGTGAGGACCACCCACGTCAATTTACTTTCTTCCTAGAGGAAGGAAGCAAATGATGAAAGGAAGCATCTCTCTTCACTCGCTTGAGCTTGTCACAGTGCGAGCTTGTTTCTTAAAAGGAAAAAATGGAAAATGATAAGAGACGCTTCCAAGTACATTCGACTTTTTTCCAAGATAGATACGCACGCAATTTTTGTGGACACAAGGCTTGTCCTTTTTCAAAAAATATGTATTTTATTATATTTGAACTGAAGAACGAATACATTGAGTTCTTATCTGACTTGCTCCAAAATTGAAAAAAAGTACAAAAAATATTTCAAGATGTATTCCAGAAAGGAATTGACTTTTCTCCTTCTTGGTGGATTGTGCTTCGCGCATATTTATGAAGCAAGATGAAATTGCATTTATACACATACGCATGTGTATAAATATATAATAATAGCGTACATGAAATGTTCCTCGGACAAAGCTAAGCTCGCAGATGTAACAAATGAGCACCTCAAATTAGATCAAGTCTTATCTTAGTAATCCTTCCTAAGTAATTATGGACACAAATAGTCCACCAAAGGCTCACCCACACCCGATTTCATGATTTACATATGCGTGCATATTTAAAAAAAAAATAAAATAGCGAGTCATTTTGCAACAACCATTGTTAAGAACATTTATCAAAGAGCCGTTTGACACATTTTTTATAATGATTTATTACTACAGATAAGACATCCACACGTATTTGTACCCCATTTATGATTTTTTTCCTTTGCTCCAAAAATCGCATTCAAATTGATTGTGAGAAATTATGAAAAGGTGGTTGGTATTCCAGCATTGTTCCACTTTTCCTTTTGTCATCATTGCATAACAGATTATTTCCCTTGAGAGTCAAGTGTGACAAGAAAGGAGAAAAAGGGATTCCTTTATTTCAGAGCCAGTTCGCAGGGTTCGTTTGATCGATTAAGGGAAACTGTGTGGAGCAGACTGAGCAACACTTCCTCTGCAAAATAATGTGTATAACCTCGTTTTTTTTGCTCACATGTAGATTTTGTAGATAAATTATGCAAAGATTTTTTTGCCTCGTCATTCCTTTTTCTTATTTATTTATGCACACATGCTTAAGACATGCGCATAGGTACACAATGATGATAACCTTATATACATACATGCAATCGCTCCTGCTATGCTATAAGAATTACCTTGCTGAAGGGAGAAAAAAGTGTGCTTCCAATTTTCTTTGAATAAAGAACTACATTTTTACGTGGAGATCAGAAAAGACAAAAAAAAGTAGCGTGATTTGTAGTAATGGTTGAAAAATATAAAAGAGAAGTGAACCGGATTCCTTTTTTTAGTGCTCAAGCTTGCGCAGCACTGTGGAGCAAAGTAGTATTTATGGAGGTTTCTACATAGTTCGAGTATTCACGAGGTCGATGGAATCGTATCTTTTTCCTTTTTCTTCTTCTTTTTTTTTGACTTTTCTCCACCATTTTGGAGTTGGAGAAAAAAAAATATATTCGAGAGAAAAGAAAATCACTTCGAAAAAAGACAAGAAAAGAGGATCGTTTTCTTTTTTTTCTTCCTTGTTCTTTACGACCGGTTATTACTACTGCGATGCTTGAAAATGGAAGGAAATTTGAGCACTGGGACAATTTTTTCCCTTTATCCACTGATAATATATTCTTATCATGACTTGAACAAGATAACCGTTTTACTCCGACAAGGAATAAAATGGGGCGTGTGTGCGGTTGGGTGGGAAAAAAAGAAATGTATGTAGCTTAAAAAAATCGTGGAACAGTAAGCAAAGCCGACTCAAGGAATGTCCAAGGAAAGTGGCACGTTGCTATTGCCCGCATTTTGGAATGTATCTTGTGCTCCAAATAAAAAAGAATGGAAGAAGATTCTGTCACAGATTTTTGGGCTTCTATTTTAAAATCAGTGAGAATAATTCAAACATCCAAACTCCAGGCACGTTGCTATTGCCCGCATTTTGGAATGTATCTTGTGCTCCAAATAAAAAAGAATGGAAGAAGATTCTGTCACAGATTTTTGGGCTTCTATTTTAAAATCAGTGAGAATAATTATTCTTATCCAAAGCTGAATTAAGCTTATCAACAGGATAAACGAAAAAGGTCACGTCTTTGTTACTCAGAACAGGACTCTTAGTATTTAAAAAATAATGAGCTCCGAAATCACTCTAAGTTTCTTGAATGCGAAATTCTTGTTTTATAAAAACAAATAACATGAATCTCCTGTGGCTTCCACCATTATCTTTTCCCCTCATCTCGTCACAGGAGGAGCATGACTCATAAAAAGAGGAAAAATGAGAAAGATATTATAGCCGTAATAATTTCGTTGCAGGAGGAAACAACCATTTTTATTCTAACAAAAGGAAGGAAGCAAAAGATGGAAAATGGAGATTGCAATTGCCACACAGCAAAAAAATAGATGCGCCTGCCCCGAACCAAAAACCAGAAATGGCCACCATCACCATTATCATCATTGACGATAATCTTTGCAAAAAAACAGACTTGATATTTTTGTCGTAAATACACGCGCACAAAAAAGCACGTATTATTATTATTATGGACACAAAATGAAGTTAGACACACAAACAGAAAAAAAAAGAAATGCAGAGAACGACCGGCGGGTAAAAGCAAAATGTAAGATGTGGACACATCTTACATATTATGCATATTTGGACTTACTTCTCTTCCCAACTTTTATTTTGTGCTCCGGTTTTTTTTCCTCGAGAAAAAAAGAAACTAGTAATATGCCACGTTTATCACAAAAACTTTCCCAATTACATCGTGTAAAATGGCCCGAAGCGTTCAATGCACAGCAGCACACATACTGAGCCTCTTTTTCAGAGAAGAGAGAGCTGTTTTATCCAGTTCCTCGTCTCGCTCACTTTCCATTGTTAGCCAAGAAGTAAAAATGCACACACTTCCTCACTCTCACTCAACTCTCAAACGGAACACATTTTTTATTCGAGTGAATATCAAGATCCATCTTATCCCATTTTTTTTTCTTTGAAAAAAAGAAAGAAGGACAAAAAAGAAACACCACTTGTTCAATTTTTATTTATAAACTTGTTTCATACTTTTTTTCCTGGGGAGGAAAATTTTTTTTGTGGAGCATCAAGAAAAAAAAAACGAAGAACATCAAAGGAGAAGGGAAAAGTCTTTATTACGTCTTTTCTGTAGTATATTGCGCTGTTAACTTTATGGACACAAGTTGCCAGCTCATTTTATGCGTTTTATTGGCTAGCTCCAGACGGAAAAAAGTGAGTTTTGAGCAGTGCAACTTTTTTTCCCAGGATTTTTTTTCCGAGCACTGAAACTCAAAAGGATGCGACTGGATTGAGAGAAAAAAAATAGAAGAATGGATCATGCCACAATAATGATTATGGCGAATAGACGCTAAAGGAGGAAAAGAAGAAAAGAAGACGACGAGTCCTACTATCGCCTTCTTCTTGTCCAAACGTTGTGTGTGGTCATAAACAAGGAAAGAAAATAACTTCCTTTGCAATTCCAATGGATTCGAGAATGGAACAGTTATTGCAACAATTTCCTTTCTTGTGCGCAATAAGATATATGAAGAAGCTTAAGCTGGTGAATGATTCTTGATTTTTCTCCCGGATTTTGTGAGAAAAGAAAATGTAAAAGTGAGGGGAAACTCAATTTTTAAGTGAAAATGGATTCTATAATGAAGACTGGGGTAGAAAGTGAAATGGTATGATTATCATTAGAAACACTTCTCACAATTTGACAATTTGAGTGAAATTATTTTTGGACACATTTTCTGGTTAGAAACTATGCAACACTTGCACACCAATTCAAAGATTGATTTGGATAAAAACAAGGTAAGTGATAAACAGATATTCGGAGTTTGGATGTTTGAATTGTATTTAAGTAAATTTGTATTTTATTTAATCACCTCCAAGATAAGACTCAGCCGGTTTGTGAAGGCTTTGTCACATTATTTTTGCACTCACTACCTTTTTTAGGGAAAATTCTTGAACAAGAAAGTGACGGAGGAAGAAATCCGGTGAGAAAATGTTGTTACGTGCGTGCTTGTTCCTTTGCTCCATAATTCGAACTGGCGGTGGATGGCTTCTGGTCGGTGGCTTTTTCTCCGTGTGTGTGTGTGCTCCACATATATTTTTTGTTATTCTATCGCATTTCTCTCTCTCTCTCTGTTTTTCCCTTTCTTTCGCTCGATCGTTCACTCTGAGTGAGAGTCTCGTGAATCCAAAAGGCTCCTCCGCGTCGACGAAAATACGAGAGAGAAAGAAGAGTGGAGCAGAGCTGAGAAAAAAATGTTCCCGGATTTTTTTGTTCCATCACCACCACCACCACCAACCATCTCTCTTTCCTTTTTACATACCTACACCGTGAAAAACATTTATGGAGACATGAATAAGAGGAGCAGCAGCAAAAGATACGTGTGAGTGTTCGTTTTTTTTGTGCAGCGTAATCTTTGCCGATTTTGCAGAAAAAAAATGTATAGTAATAATATCATCGTCTTTCGCACCAAAGTCCAATTTCCACAGAAGAGAGCTACATACTTCCTGCGTCTTCCGATGTACACACAAATGCATATTATTATGTACATATACTGGAGACAGAAAAAAAACTTTTCTTTCTTTCTTGAAAAAAAAGAAAGTTTGAGAAGGACGAATTCAAACCTGGCCACTCGGTATTTTCTTGGTGCACAGAAGAAGATACACGAGAAGAAGAAGCGGCGACAAAAAGATGAAATTTGAGAAGAGAAAAGGGAATCGCTTGGAAAAAAATCCTCTATTGTTTGTTTGTCCTTCGCCTTTTCTTGTGTGACAAGAGACGACAGTGTGGACACAAGACAATCTATAAAAATTGCTTTTTTTTCTCCCTTACCTTCGCAGACAAAAAATCCTGCTCCTCGCATTTTTATATACACACATGTGTGTGCAAAAAAAGGTATAAGGATGAAATGGGAAAGTGGTCTTAAATTTCAAGTCAAAAATTTTCCGGGGATGCTCTTTTTTTGTCAGCCGCGCTGTCATGCTCCTCTTCTCCATTTCATATCTCCTTCCATTCCGTCTGACTTCTCAGTCGAGGAAAAAAAGGAGAAAGCAATCCACTTTCCCAAAAAAAGAAATATTGTGCGTGGCGGAGGTTGACGGTGTATCTGGCTCTGCAAATAGTTGAGCTGTCAGCAATATTTTCGCGTAAAAATAGGAAAGCTACTGAATCCACACCTGGAAAAAAGATGAAATATATTTGGTCGGAGGAGAATATGTACATCTGCACACAAAAGTGTGTGAAGCAGAAGTGGTTCACACTTTTCAGGTTTTCAAATGCCTTTTCGAGATTGGTTAAAAAAACACATGTTCAGTTTTCATTTTTAAAGACATTTGGGATCATCTACATACCTCATGTAAGCTTATCTTCTGAATTCTTGGACGTTGATTTGCAACGCAGGAGTAAACTGTGATGAATGAATTTAGTGGATGGGGCAGAAAATTAAATAAATTCGTGTGTCAATAAGTCAATTTGACTAATGCACCCGGTCTAAAGCAAGACTTATTGCACTTGATAATTTGTTGAGACGGGCTTAATCTAATAAAAATTTGTTGGAGGAGAACGGAAAGTGGAAATCTTAGCTTTTGGGAAAATACGAGTAGTTCGTTCATAAAAAGGTGCTTCCCAACTTAATTCAGATTTCTGTGAGAGTGAACTTAGT
Source organism: Troglopedetes dispersus (assembly GCA_027744215.1). NCBI lineage: Eukaryota > Metazoa > Arthropoda > Collembola > Entomobryomorpha > Paronellidae > Troglopedetes > Troglopedetes dispersus. Next base: position 29,702 of record JAHZNF010002141.1, read on the forward strand.
GGAGCTACTACCAATCTTCTCGAATTAAGGAGGCAATTTAGTGATGATTTGTGGAGACGTCGGATGGCAAAGAATTATGGAGCAAACACAACACAAAAGTCTGCCTCCTTGAAAAAGAAAGAAAGTGAGACTGGAAAGGAATATTCTAATTTCTTGAATTGGATCATTTCCTCACGTTTCAATTTTTTGTTTGCTCCATTTAATAAAAAAAATGCCGCTGAGACAGTAGTCATTACAAAAATCCGTTTCTTCAGACGAGCAAGTATCGTATCATCTACAAATTGACGCTTTACACTTTTTATGACTCATTAAAATCCCATAAAACCTGTTAATTTCTGTCTGACGTATGTGTCCGTGTCATTAAAAGGAGATCGGAGGAATTACGGACACCCGCAAGAAAACTAATATCCTTTTTATTGCAATTCCATATGAATATATATGAATATGCAAATGAGACTGTGGGAAATGGAGACTGTGGCGATTTTTGTTTTCAGAATACGTACTTACACATGCTTGCAAAGCAATCCCGAAAATGAGCAATTTTATAGTGAGACACAAGCTTCATAAAATGATTTGCTGGAAGCTACGAAGACTCCGTTTTATCCTCGAAATTACACTTGAAACAATCCCATTTATTTTTCGAGCATTCTAGCCAGGCTGGCTTCTGGAGGCGAAACAAAGTGTTCCAGAAACTTCCATGAAAATAACAAGAATCCCAAATGGAGAAAATTACAGGATGTTTCGGTGTGTCTACAATTTCCTCCGGGCAACGTCGTCGTAAGATGAGCCAAGAAAAAAATCTACCTACAAGAACCCATTTTATGGACACAGAGGACATGAGGAAAGTGGTACAAAATAATGCTTGCAGTATTTTTTTTTGCTGGAGCAGCAGTGAGGAAGCAAAACCCAAAGGGGAAAAGTAAATGGTTTTCATCAACACCAGAGATGAGGAGTGCCACCCTTTTCCCAGTCCGGAATTTTTTCTACTTCGCTCCACTTCCCCTGGCATTGATAAGGATCTTAAAAGCTCGCTAGAAAACCATTCCCAACATTTTTTTACAACCTAAATGTGTCGACCACCACGGACCATTCCATGTTATGTTGTGTCCGTTTCTTGATAAGATCAAATTTTTGGGGAGGAGAAGTGTGAGACATGAGAAACAAGGGAGAAAAAACTTTATCCTTGTCTTGTCCAACAAAATGGGCAAGTCCTTCATTCTTTCACCGTTTTACGACTCTTGTCTGGTGTGCGTGTGGCCACAGACACAAAAGGGATCCATAAAATTATACAACACTTACGCGCAAAAAAAAACTTTGTTCTCTCGCGAGAGCCCAAAAAATAAACTCTTTAGGAGGTGGTTCACACAAAAATCCATGACGGAGGACCAAACTGATTTGCAAATTCCATATATCTTCGAAAAGTCAGAGAAACAAAAAAAATATATATAAAATGGTACAAACTGCCGTGCACGCAACTCACCAAACATATAAAGTAGTAAACAATAAAATAAAGCTCCCAAATGAGTAGCTATTGATAGACACACTTTCCAAAAAATAAAATATTGAGTATCCTTCCATCTACCTTATCTTCATCCCCAGAATCAGGAGTATCACAACTCTATTTATTATCGCCGTGAGATAGAGAGCAGATTGTAAATTTTATTGGTGACTTTCTCTCCTCCTTCGAGTTTTTTTTTCTCGAACAAGCGTTTGATTCATTTGATTCATCAAAGTTTCTCTCCAAAAATAGTTTTATTAGGAAAACTTTTTTTTCTCGCAGAAGCGAAGAAGAAGAAAAAGGAAGGGAAAAAAGAAGCTTTATTTCTTCTTGTGTGGATGTGAAAAGGGAAACGACTACATTTATTCCGTGTCACGGCCTATATCTCTGGGTAATCGTCTGGACACAAACAAGTTCCATTATTTTGCGCTCAGACATGTACGTATTCTTCCCCTCAGTCGTCTGACAACAACAAAAGGAGAGAAGCGGAAGCTGAGAAGCGTGAGTGAGCCATATTATTTAGAACTCCATTTTCAAACTTTATTTTCCTTTCGTCTTTTTACAAAAACTCGGGACGATGTCGACGACGACGAATAAGGAGGCAACGAACCACAATCAAATTTTGGCTCACTCTGAAAAAAAAGAGTCACTCACTCTTCCTCAACCACTTACTTTGCCTCCATAAATGGAAGTGAGTGAGGGAGTATAGTGGGTGAATGAGCAAGTGTGATGTGATGCAGAGGAATTATGGAGGTGGAGGGAAAAGTATCGTTAGGAAAATGTATTATGAGTATCGACCGATGAGGACGCCTCTTTGGCTTCCGGTCACGGTCTCTTCATAATGATGACTTATTTTCGTGACTTGGAAGGATCCACCTTAAAAAACATGGAAATCCTATATGCAATCAGCTAAATACTGTAGAAAGCGTGAAGAGAGCTAGAAACTTATTTTGCTTCAAAATAATATGGCCATAGTAATATATACATTTACAAGTTTCCGAGTCTCACTTTATTTTTCCTTCACGTGTCACTTTCATTTTTTGTTTTCTGGGACGAAAAAATGTGTGAAGAATGCTCCATTAGCACACATAGCATTTTATTATTGCATCACACTCACTTCAACTTGACAAAAAACAGGATTTTATTCAAATTCTTGCTGAGTGTGTCCATAAATGCTCTCTCACCTGCTTTCTGCTGGAAAAAGCTCCTTACAATGTTTTCCTCTCCAGAGTGGCTTGTCGACATTGTCACAAGGGACCAGAATATAAAAAAAACTTTCCATCCTCAACGAAAATCTTATTATGAACAATTTATGCTGAGGAGATACGTAGTAAAAATGAGAGAAAGTTGGGATTTCTTGGGAGTAAAATGAACCGTCACTCTGGGACATAATAATAGGATTTTTTTCTCTTGCGGGATGCGTCACTGGGAAAAAATATATGAACTTAAGTATCCGGCAAAGCAACAATCGCTTTATCATCAAAGTCCTCTTAGGCTTTTACTGGAACAAGCTTTCCACCTTGTTCCAGCTGCTTTTTTTTCAGGAAAAAGAGTCAGTGGTTTGTGTCAGCTTCCATTATCTTCCTCTGCTCTGATGAGAGAGAGAGAGTAAAGAACAAGGCGTTTTTTGTCACTGTCGACTTTTGTGCACAAAAATAGTTGCGTTCGAGTATATTTTTGGATAAAAGTTTTCTCCAGGCACAAATAATTTTTTTTGGCTCAGTGCTCCATTAATGAAATCTGTGAAAATGGAGCAGAGAAATGAGGAGGAACTAACTAGTCAACTTTTTTTTGTTCTTCAGGTGAAATATAAAAAAATATAAAAATTTTTTGCTGCTGCTGTGTGTGCATAATTCTTGTTTCTAGCTCCATAAAAAAAAGTGGATAAGGATGATGAGTTCCTTGAGGCGATGAGAGCAAAGAAAGAAAAAAAGAAACTGTCTTGCAAGGAAAAATCTTGCCTTTTGATGTCTTCATTACTGTGAAGGGAAAAAAGGGTTGCTTCATCACAGGGGAAGCAGGGTTAACTTATCAAACATCATTACTTTAGTGGCACACTTTTTTTCAGAAAATGAAGTGAGAGCGAAATTAGAGCTGACGTGCTTTTGTCCTCGGGTCATAATTTTTGCTAAAAGCATAAGAAGATTTTCAGAAGAAAAGGGAGATAAGTTCTTTTTGTTTTATCATCCAGAGTCACTTCCGGCGACTGCTTATGGATTATGCAAAGTCATAATCATAATTATGAGCGAAACCAGTAAATAAAAGGCTCCATCCTGTTTTCCACCATTAAGCAAACTGAGTGTAGTTGGGAAAAGGGTTGACAAACAGGAAGTGTGGGATTCTCATTTAATGGAGGTTGGATAATTTATCAGGATTTTGTGGAGGTAAAAAAAAGAATACATTTTATATATATTTATGGAGCTTTACCACATAATTTCCTGATTTTCTTGATGGGAAAACTTTATTAATTAACCCGGAAACTTTGCAAAACACACAATGTGAGAAAGATGGTGCAATAATGGGCAATAAAAAAAGGGGAAAGACAAAAAAAGTTTTTTACCATACACTTATCAACGACGCAGATTAGTCTCCGTGGATTTATAAATCCTTGCCTAAAAATATTTTTTAGGAAGGAGAAGGAACACTTCCTCCTTTTTGTCCTTTTTTGGTTTTAATGCGTGAACCAGTTAATGAAGATAAATAATGATGGTAGTGGAGATACTACACACACTGCTCCATAAAAGCAAGCTGACTTTTCGAAAACTTTATTTTTTTCTGGTGAAAAAAAGGTAATTTAGGTGATGGTGGTGCATTTTCCCTGGAATGAAAATGAACAACGCAATTGTGTCAACTGTTTCAAAAAGTGAGCACACAAAGAAAAACAAGATGATAAAAGCGAGAGTTTTGAACAAAGGAAGAGATGTGACAATAATAAAAGTGCTCTCATTCCACGCAAATATTTTTCCATGCGCAAAAAAAGTACCTACCTTTTCCAAATACTCGAACAATTCCCAAAAATTCAGGGAATTAAAACAATAGTCAACGACACAAAAAGTTGGGGTAAGCGTGATAATTGTTTTGTTTCACTTTGAAGCTTCTCCTCACATGAATTTTGCTTTGATTATTTTGTTAATTTGGAGAGGGAAAATGGAAAGCTGAGCAGGTTAATCATTATGATGAATATCCGTACAACAGCAAGTATAAAAAAGAGAACAAGAACGAACACAAAAACACCTACCTCGTTTTGCCTAAAATATATGACACTTATCTGTGGGGGAAGTGGATTCGGGTAATATTGTTTTCCCCCGAAACAAAGAAATGTGAAAGGTGATCCTTGTATAGTGGTTGGTGAACATAAACTACCTAAGCCAGATTTCAAAGCAACATAAAAGACCATGCGAGTGTTTCATGTTCCCTTTTGATTATTTACAAGCCCACTCACATTTTGCGGGACAATAAAAAATTATAGACTGAACATTGCCGATGAATTTATTCTTATCAATGTTGCATGCAATTTCAGTTTTTTTTTACATTTAAACATTATCCAAGTGTTGTGCTTAAGGCTAAAGGCACAATATCTCTCCAGAAAATCAACTTCCAAAATGAAACTCTACAGAGTCCAGCAGTTGACAAATCGATTATCGATGCATGCCTTGAGCGCCGTCGCCTGACCATAACTTACCTCCTGCTCTCACCTTAGATGTTTACCTGCCTGCGGTTTGGATTTACATGAATGTTCTTTTTCAAATACATCGAAGAAGTTATCATTTTTGCTAGTTTGAATGTTTCGTGTTTTTATTCGAGTAGAGATTTTTGCGGCGTTTTAGCAAAATGAATGCACCTCAAACGTTTGAAAGTTTTATTTTATTTGAAGACGAGAAGAAGTGGGTTTTCCTTACTACAAAACAAATTAAAATTATTATAATGAGGTTTCTACTTCCTGAATGAAATCTGATCCGACTCGGTATTATTTTTGTTGTTGTTTGTCCGTAGAATAACGATTGAACCGGAAACGAAGGTTCCGAATGCGGCCATTGTCACCATTCTGAAGGAAGACCACACGATTGGGAACATGTTGCGCAGGTCTCTCTTGCTAAATTAGCATAACCTCTGTAGTAATTATATGATGTCTAAGCTTTTGGTGGATCTACGTAGCTTCTAGTTTTAATTTTAATTTTAAAGATGTTGAATTATCATCCGTTTTTTAATGTTATTCTGATGACAGTCAACTGTTGAAGGATCCCCACGTGCTGTTCGCTGGCTACAAGCCTGCTCATCCGATGGAGCACAAGATTACCATTCGAGTTCAAACGGCGGCAGAGTACTCACCCTTCTTGGCGATTCGGAATGCTCTCCAGGATTTGCTTCAAGAGGTGAACACTTTGGAAGCTGGATTCAAAGTGAGTAGGCTGAAATGACGATTTTAGAATAGGAGAATACCAATCTTCAATTTCCTGTTTTGTAACGTCTCATATTACTTGTGTCATCATTGACCTCATTTACATAAATTACCAGGATGCTGTTGCAGCTTTCGAGGAATTGCAGGCGCAGGGGGGTGTGCCGGCACCCGAGATGCGAAAAAGGAAGAAGTAAACGGCGTGAGTGTGAATATAAAAATCTAGACTAGCTTTAGGTCACCCAGCAGACTTTATAATTGTAATTTGGAATTGATTAAATTAATTGATGAACTGATTTTGATAGGATTTTTGTTTCTTTTTTGTCAAGTGTTTGTTAAGATTATTAAGTATTTGAGTCTCGCTCGAGTTCTTCTGTAAATAAAGTGGATAGGATAACTAGCTCATCCAGTTCAGTTCCAATTTTTATTAGAGACTTTGTTGTTGTTGACCCATTTGATTAGATTGTGTACAAAAAAGTCTGTGTTTACGATTTTCTTTATGATTAATTTGATTAAACTCTTCTCGGCGTTCCGACCGTTAGTCGTAATCGAGCTGGCATTGAGTCCCGGTTAATCCGAAAGTGCCATTTTTCCCTCGAAATCACGCCTTCCGTGCATCTCTCGATATTGACCAAATGTGTGTCAAAATAAGGTCCGAGGAGTCTCCTCCAAAAGTTAAAATCTTCTACTTGGTTTCCCCTGAAATCAATAAAATTATTTTAATGATTTGTAGATGTATGTAAATGAAAACATTGAACTTTGTAACTTGACACAAATCAGCCGGTTTCCTTTTGAATCAAATAAAAGCATTCCTGATGAGCGTTTTGCCAAAAACCCAAGATTTTAACAAGCTAAATTAGCTTATCCTACATCTCCAAATATTCCTACCATCTCATTTTAATCTCATCCGTGAACGTATCAGCGATAACCAAGTGGAAGAAGTGGAAGTTGGTGTAGCTCTCATTAAAATAGGGAAAGCAGACGGACTGGACCACTTCAAAAGCTTTGAAAACGATATCCACAATAGGGTCCGTTCTCATCAGCTTAAATTCGTGCTCATCTCTGGTGCAAATTGGGATGGAGCAGTTGTTCACTGCCAGAATCTTGTTTTGTAAGTACCAAAAATAACCAAGTATTCATTCACTTACTTAAATATTTACACTTTTATTATTTGCGTTTGAGTTGATTATTTGAAAGAAGTGTTTTTGGATCTTTGCGAACCTTTTCTTGGCAGGCATCAGTGAGTGTGGGGAATGGCTGTACTTTGAGGGAGCATTGATGGATCAGCCTCGCCATCCACTTTTGGTAACTCTTGGGCATGTAAGGTGTCCTGTCCACGGAAGTTTTGTAGTGGACGTGGGAGAATAAGTGGAAAACTCTTTGGAGGAAGGACACCGGAATTGCTGGACACACGCGGGCAAATACACTGAACACTGTAGACAGTTGGTCGAAGCCAAAGGTGGGATCGTGAGAGGGCACTTTGGTGTTATGCAAGGCTTGGTTCACCGCCTCCATCAGCATGAGTCGGTTCTGCGTTTTCACTTTGATCAAGCTCTCTTCCGGAACGAACTTGTTGGATGCCGAGGGCTTGTTGGGCAACACGCTCCGGGCAGAAGAGGCACATGTTTGGTTGTACAGAGCCAAATCCGAGGCTTGTAGTAGTAGTAGTAGTTGTGGTTGAATATACGGAAGCATCATCATCATTAAAATTGGCTTATCAGTGATTTCAATTTCTGGTGGGAAATTGAGTTAAGACTAAGAATAATAGGATTTGTTTTATTTGTAGTAGCAACCTTGTGCACAGATTCCTTGCAATTTCTGCGCCAACATTGATATGCTCACGCTGCCATCCGCTGGAGTGTTCACAGGACTAGGTGGTTGCTGCCCCATAATTAGTGTAGACAAGCAACCTATTTTTTATTAAGTAACAGGTGGTATTAGAGAATTACTGATACACTCTTGAAAGGAAATTGCTCCTTTTGTAAAATTATTTGTGAGGGAGGAGTATCATTTTCGAAGAGTTGAGAAGAGAAACTTTGTTGTGGTGGAATTTACCGAAGATTATCAGGAGTAATCCGGGAATTGGCAACATTCTAATGATGTTTGTTTAGGTAGTTCTCTCGAGCACAAACAAAAGAGCACGTACGTTCCACTTGTCTTTGTGTGCAAATATGAATAGGGACAAGAATAATAAAAGGACTCAAGTGGTCCCAACAAGCAAGAGAGAGAGTGCTGATGATGAGAATAATGACACACAGAATCATGGTAGAGGATAAAACAAAACTCATTAATTTTGGATAACCTTGTAAGCTCAATAACAATTTTATGATGTTCTACTGTGTTCATTAATTAGTAGTGAATATTATTCTGTTTCGTAAACCTCAAGAGAGTCAGCTCCTTTCTCTCAAAGGAAGAATGGCAGCATTGTGTGAGTGTGGAGCAGGTGAAACAGAATAATAAAAGTTTTATTCGTGAGCCATTCGACCATTACATTTAATGGGCACATTAGCAGCAATAAGCTTTTGCTTGTTCAGTCTAAACCTTGGTTACTTGGCACAAGTGTCCACTTGAAGCTCTCCCCATTAAAAATATATAATTCTCTGTTTCTAATAATTACGCTCACTTTATTTATTTTCATTTTAATCCCGAAACGAGCAAAATTCCAAAAGTACAAAAAATATTTGATGAGTGTGGTCATAAATTAATTATTTTTTAAAGGTAATACTACCCAATGGAGCTCTACTATGATCTCGCACCTTATCCCTATTTCTCTCTCCAGCGGAAACTCGGCATTGTTCCATTCTCCATCAAGCGGAACAAGGTCCAGCCACGAACAGAATTCAGGTCGATCGTGGACCCACTCTTGTGCGTGCCAGCAAGCTCCATGAAATTCTCCGGATTCGGGACCACACCGCCACATGACTGTCCTCCAGGGCAACTCAAGCATTTGCGGGATATCGCCAGCTTGCTCCATGTCAACTCGGTGGAGGTCCAATCTAATCAATGCGGGTGGTCCTTAAGTAAGTAAGTTCAGATTATTCCCAAAAAATCAATTTCTAGGAAATAGCAAATTAAAAATTTTGACAACTAATTAATTGCTTATCAAGTGAACCATTTTTTCATTCTATTTACGGGTCAGGTTGTTCCACACATCAGGCCTTGCGGGATGGCACAGGTCTGCAGCTCTTTCGATCGACGGTGCGGCCGCTCTACAAAAGTAGGAATTTGCTCCAGCTCCTCCTCCACCGAGTCTTCTCCAGACTTTTTTGCAGAAAAAAGAAGAAAGGGAAAAGCAGAGGTGTTCATCCCGGATTTAAGGTGCTTATCAGGAACCCAAAAGGGTCCACAGTTATTACCATGATTTGCCTGCAAGCGACGCCTGAAAATGACGTATGTTTAATAATAAATTAGGGAGTTCACTCGTGCGTCCAAAAGTTTCCATTAAAGGAAAATGACTTGGTGCTCATGTTTTCGATTAAGTGTCATTCACTTCTTCTATCGTGTGTGTGTTTTGTGGCAGGAAATGGAAATTTTTCTTGGAAAGTATACCCTGAGTGTTGGGAAAGTTAGGACGGTGGCGTCAGCCGTGTTTGCCGTGTGGGACGAAAAAGGAGATCTTATCTTTTATATTAATGTCCTTACTTCCTACACAGGTGCTGAGCCTAAATTACTAGTATTTTCTGGCTTTTTCTGCTTAGTTTAGCCTTCTTCTCTGAAGAGTGTGGTTTTTTTCATGTATTTTATATTTTTTTTACACAGACAGCTCCATACTTTTAACGACCTACCAAGTTTTTCACGTCCAGCTCAAGAAGAAGATCGGGCTGATCAAATGTTGTAGGCGGAAGTGGGCCAAGTTTGTGCCCAAGTGTTGTCTCGGTCATAGACCTGGTGTGGTCACCTTCGATAGGCTGCTCCCACTGTCGCATAAAGCCCTTCTACTTGGCTCCTTGTTTTTTATTGTAAGCAAAATGCTTTCCCGTTATTATTTTGGAAGGAAAATGTTTGTGCGGGTTGTGTGGTTTAGTAAAAAAAAAATAACAAAGCCGTCTTCGCATTTTTGGATGCAAGTGAACACAAGTTCATCTTTTTTTTATTTTACCTTGTCGCAGGCGGAACGAACAAAGTGGAGGGCAGGGAGGATAGGTGACAACAGTAATATCACAGACTCGGTTCCAGTCGATTCGGAGAGGATTTGAGTCCACCATTTCTATATTTTTTTTCAATCCTTCCATTGTGTTTACACGTTACGAGTGTATTTAAAAGTAATAAAGTGGATAAGCCCTTCAGACAGATGTGAGTTATGTTCTGTTTCTCTTTTGAGTTCCTTTCCACCTTTCATGGGATGATTTTGAGAAGAACAGCAGACTTTGACAAGGAAGTGGTCATCTTTTTTTAGTGTTAACCAAGTTGACAGAATGTTGTCGTAGAAAAAATTTGTAATTCAACAAACGTAGAGGATATCTTCTCAATTAAAAAAATGTTGAGTTGAGAACGAAATGTTGAGTTATCCTGTGAAGCAGTAGCCTTCCTGATGGAATGACAGTGAAGTGTTTTCTGTTTTTAGTTCCGCCAAGTGTTTACTATTAAATTATTTTGAGCAAGCTATTTACCCAACAAAAATAATGGACACGCACAAGTCTCCCCGTCCACTTTGTGAGTGTCGCTGTCCCTGTCACTCCCGCGAATTTCCGGAGACGAGCCATGGTGGTGGTAGTGGTGGTGGTGGCACCGTGGGAAAGGGGACAGTAGCAGCTGATGCCACTTCCGGCATGTCATGGGCAGACGGCCGGGCTCAGGCTTACACCAGCATCCACGATCCTCGACTGAGCGCAGATCTGAACGAACGGATGAGAACACTACCATCACCTGCCGCAGCCACTGCCGCCGTCTCCAAGAGTTTCCTTCACGTGAAAGGTTTAGCGAAGTCGATGAAGGCCCGCTGGGAAGCCTTTTCCGACCCAAAGTATTATCCTGAAACAACCTCCATAATAAATAATGGTGTTCACCACCAGCCAGAGCAACACGACAAAATTATAGACACACCACCACCACGACTATCCGCATCCCCGCCTTGTTCCGTGTGCAAGATAAATCCTGAGCAGAAAATGAATCACCCTTATCACTCCGTAATTAGTGGATACACTCCCAGCAACACCGTTCACATTCATCATCATAATAATAGGAAGCCAGAAGAGGAGGACCACGTACGCAGCTCCCTCGAGAAACATTCACTAGGAGCGGGATCCCCTGTGGAGAACGATAAGCAATATAATTTTGAGCCACTTCGCCAAAATCACAGAGGCGAAACGATCAGCCATCATAACCTCCATTTTCCACAAGCACCACTTTCCTCCTCCGGAAGAAGCAGTGCAGGCAGTAAAAGATGAACATACACAAATCACCAATCTATTTTTTAACTAGCGAATACGAATAATGATGTAAGGATCATTATTGATAACTGATTTTTTGGAATTTATGTAGCCAGAGGATCTCACGACAAACAAGTGAAGACCAGTAAGGATTATGACCACATTGTTGCTGCTCCTGTTCCACCCACTGATCAGATTGATCTCAAGGAAGGATCCATGTCTGAGAGGAGTAAAGTCCCAGAAACGAATAGTCAACGCTCCAGCGGTGAGCCACGGAGACTTTCACCCGAATTAGACCAGAATGACAAGGTTCGGCTTGATAAGACGAGTCCAGACTCCGATGGCGAGAAAAAAAGATTATCATCCGCCCAGCAAGACAACTCTCTACTTGATAAGACTAATCAACGATCCAGTGGTGATAAAGGAAGGTTATCATCGGAGCAGAAGGACAAGTCTCTGCTGCTTGAGCGGAATAGTCCACGTTCCAGTAGTGAAAAAGAAAAGTTACCTTTAGATCAGCAAAATGACCAGATTCCGCTTGGTAGAAATAGTCCACACTCCAGTGTTGATAAAGGAAGGTTATCATCACAAGACAAGATTCTGCTGGATAAGGACAATAAGGATTATGAGCACGTTGTTCCAGCTCCACCCAAGGATCATAATGATTTCGACGAAGAAGGGTCCAAGGTGATCAATGATGCCCCAATAATAATGGCTGGTCAGGATAATCAACAGTCTGGCGGCGAGAATGAGCGCTTATCATCATCAGGCAAGAAAGAAGCGGTTCTGGATGAACAGATCAATCAGGATTGTGACAGCATTGCTGCTCCATGCAGCACTCTGTTTGACCTCGAGGATCAGTTCGTTTTTGAGTTGAGCAATATCCCAAAACTCTCCGACCAGAATAGGCAACCCATCAGCACTGATGAGAAAGGAAGGTTCTCATCAGACCAGAAAGATAAGGTTCTGCTGGATAGCTTCAATAAGGATTACGACCACATTGTTGCCGTTCCATCTAATGCTCAGGTTGACCTCGTGGGGAAGTCGATTTCCGTGGCGAGCAATGTACCAAAAACGGATAATCATAATACCAGTCAATCTTCGAAAGGAAGCTTATCTTCTGTGCAGAAGAGGCTATCAAAATCACAAGAACATCCCCCCTACACCACGCGCAAGTTCTACGTGTGCCACCAATGCAACAAAATTGTGGAGACTGAGAAGGCCGCCTTCCACTTCCTTCCTGGAGGCGTGGACACCGCCTGGCACCCACAGTGCTTCCGCTGTTATGTGTGTGATAAGGCATTATCGGACGATGACCACAGTTTCTTTGAGGACGAGCCTTACTGCCTCACCCACTATCTAAATGTGACCAAAATTCGGAGGTGTTTTAAATGCAAGGAGCTTATCTACGACCAGACCTTCACTTCTGCAGCAGGACATTCGTTTCACCGGGAACACTTTACTTGCCACTCCTGCAAGAAGCCGCTTGTCGATACCAAGTTCGTCTTTGTTCAGAATAAGTATCCGTTTTGTTTCCAGTGTCACCGGACTCACTTTCCCAGAGACTGCAGGTCTTGTGGAAAAAGGATTCTGGCGCAGGAGCCGTATGTTCAGAACGAAGAGACTTTCTGGCATTCCACGGATAGCTGCTTCCAGTGTGCCAGTTGTCACCGAAGCTTGATAGGACGACAGTTGTTTTTTCGGAGAGAAGGAAACGTCTACTGTAATCGGTACTGCGCTCTCCATCATAAAACTATTACCTCCATTACCTGAAATATTTAAATCTATCTCCCTGTGTTGAACCACTAGGGTCCGTGATAACCTTTAATTTTTACTAACTCAATTAGTCATATTAAAGATGTACTCATTTAAATAAATTTGTGGACTGAAACAACAAGTGGTGATTTAATTGTAGCACAATTTATCCTCAACTTTAGTAAATGAACAAGTTTTGCGGTATCAAAATAATGAAGATATCATCAGTATTGGTTTGGTTTGGAGGAGGAATATGGAAATATCTACTACCTATTTTGTTACCTGTGATTAGCAGTTAGTTGTCGATTAGCAATATAATACTAACTTGTTTGTGCTGCTGGTTTGATTTATGTACACAAAAAAGTAGCTCGTTGGAACGAACAAATGGATTCAAGAGTGCACTTTTTGGCATCGTTGCAAAAGAATGGTCTTCTTCTCTCTCGCTTATCGCATTTTTTTTTGCATGAACCACTTTCTCATTTTCTTTCCCTTTTCGTTCGTCCTTCTTCTGCTCCAAAAAAACACAGGAAGCCATTATCCAGTGAAAGATGCAAAAAAATAAATAGCAACACTATTCTCGCCCCACGATGAAAATGAAGTGAAAGTGGAAAATATATATATTTTTGCTCCCTGTCTACCACTACTCCATTTATCATGTCGGATGTCACACGACAAGAAAAGTGTGTGGAGGAAAATCTACCTAAAATAGTCCTGACTCCTCTCCTCTGTGCACACATCACAACAGCAAGGAGGAAAACGGAGGGAAAAGTGAGTAGCAAAAATACATTTATGGTGCACCAAAATCCATTTTACTTTTTTTCGCGGAGGAGGAGGAATATTATCTAATATATCTAGCCAGCCACCACAAAATAACATTTTATTCTTGGTTTATATGTATTTTGGGTGCATAAATATGTGGTGCATGGAGCAAGACTTTCTCAGCTATGATTTTTTCCAGAGGATAAGGCTTTGCAAATGTGTGCACTGCACACATTTTCTTTTTTGGTTGTGATGTGATGATGTGGTTTTGGTTGGGGAGTGAGAATGGATTGATATTTTTGTGACAGCTCAGCATGTAAATATTATCATTTCATCTTTCTAATGTGTTCCCCTTTTCTCCAGGATTTTTTTTATTCCAAATGCTCCGTGGTTTTTCTGGTTGATGCGAGATATTTTTTGTTGAGTTTTACTTACTCCATTTCTTTGTGGATCATTGGTAATGCAGAGTGTTGTGGTGTGGTACAAAATGGAGATGTTATTTTCTGATATGACGGCGATGATGACAATGCATCATGTATCATGCTTTGTGTGGTCACATTCCCGTGTTGCTGGAGATGGGAAAGCGGATGAAAATGGGATATTGATGACAGCCAAGCCAAGCCACTATTTTGGTGTAAAAGGAGCATTTATGGAGATGCGAGGTCACGTTGTCTCAACAGGCTTATCATCATCTTACATTATATATATATGTAGGTAGGTGTTGCTGAAAATTAGCTACACGTGTACATAATATTGTGTGCAGATGAAAGACACAGTAATTATTTTCGCAATTTTGTATTTCAAGGTGGGTGTATTGGTCAGCTTTGGTTGTGGGTAATTTCAAGAATTTTATTTGGAAATCATGATCAACGAAAGAATCACTGGTAGTTAGTTAGAATACTTGATTATCAAAATTTTGTAATACTAGTTGTGCGCACACACTTATAGGTATAGGATTATGTGCACATGGAAAAAACATATATTTTCTCTTCTAGCTTCCAGTCTTTTCCTCTGATTTTCGCCGGAATCCCTTTCGCTCCAGTTTGAGTTTGACTGATGGTTTTATTTTGGCTTTGCTCTCCCTTTTGGGGCCGGAACAGACGCGATAATAATCATTGTCATCATCATCATCACCATCATCCCGCAGAAAACTTGGTGGCTGGAGCAATAATAATGTGGTAATTTCTCTAAATATCATTTTCATTTTCCCAGTTCTCTCCTTTCTGCTTTCCACATAAATATTGATCACATCACTCCCAACATCCATTTATTCCTTCTCCTCCGGAGTGGCTTATTATATTCTCTCCGGAGAGGAGAGAAGAAGAGTGTATTATATTAGCTGAGGAACAGAGAGTTTTATGCACACAAAAAAATGATAAGCCATACATAAAGAAGAGTACTCCGACGTGATTCCATTGCACAATAGAAAAATAAAGGATTCCATTCCACGATCATCAATAAATGCTCTGTTTCATGGGACAAATATAATACTGCTTCAGATAATGTCGAAATAAAAAAAATCCAATATTATTACACCATCTTCTCTCTCTCGATAAATTGGCGACTAGAGAATACTACCCTAATAGTAATCTATGATGAGGAAAGAAAGAAAAAAAGGATTATGGATGGAGCTGGAGCAATAAATGAATTGTGACATGCTCCAGACTGTATATTTTTTTTCTCGGAGAAAATTTTTTTGAAACGGATATTTTTTCTGGAGAAATAATAATCAAGAAAAAAAGGATTGGAAACACTGGAGAATTTGTATTAATCTTGTTAGCTTAACGTTTCAGGCCTTAACAATAATTCTTTTTTCTGGAGAAAAAAAAATTTTTTTGCTCGAAAGCATAATAATCTTAGTTTTGCCATCGATTGAGTTTCTATTTAAAAGGGAAAGTGGGAGCATTTATCATGTTTTTTGTTCCCCGAGACTTTCTCCAGGGCCTTATTTTTCTGGGAAAGAGATCATGGGACCACACACGACGATAATGTGTTGGATGATGATGATGATACATATCTTTCTCATGTTGGATGACTTTGAAAATTTTTCTCGCAGATTTGTTGGTTTATCTCCGCTCCGTTTTTGTGTGTGTGTGCACAAAAGAAAAAAAGGGCATTGGGAGTAGGAGAGTAGATGAGACTTTGACAAATTATCCTTCTCGAACCAGAACAAACGTAGCCAGAAGATAATAATAGTACGTACGTGTATGTATATGTTCTCTCCTGAGAAGAGATGATGGTCCAATAAGGTTATACAAAATTGTGTGCAAAAATATACACTCAAATGTAATCCTCCTGGTTTAATGCTGATTTTCAATTTCCCGGGATATTTTATTATGATAAGTTAGAGGAGAAACATAACCTACTGTGACCAACAAATGTTGGCTTATCACATGTCTACTTTTTCCCTAGATTTGTGTGTGCATATTTTTCAAGTGGAAATAATAATGTTTTCTGTGGATGTTGTGTGCACCGTGCAGAACACGTGAGTACATAGTACATAGTACATGCTACAACAACAACAACGAAACACGGAGGAAAATGAATGAGCTCTCTGGTTAATGGCTTCAAAAAAATTCTCCTCGAAAAAGTATATTTTGGAGGAGCCAGAGAGACCATGAACACGTTATTTTACAAGGATGGAATGGATGTGCTGCGGAGTTGTGACAGGAAGTGATTTTTCACCCGTTTCAAAGGACTTCTTGACACGACGTGAAACGTGGCCAATGTATGAATACGTAATGGAGAGAAAAGTGAGAGCTGGCTGGAGAGCAACAAAAAATATATACACAATTTTTTTCCTCCTCCTGCCACAACCATAAGCAATGGCGAGTGTAGTACCCAGGCTGAACTGGAGTCAGTCTGCAAGTATTGGAGCAGCAGAGGAGTTGCTTTCAGAAAAAATGTAAAATTCATTTCCACGCTGTCATATTTTTTATCGCTTATCAAAACCACACACACGCAAATACAAACAAATACCTATTACTACGAACTGAGAAGTAGTGAATGATGCTTGCTGCCTTAC